>QEOW01073387.1:100303-119635 GCA_003123825.1 Juglans hindsii
ACTCTATCGGAAATAGTCTCAATGAGCAGCTGAAAAGATAAGAGATTTTGTGGAGACAAAAGTCTCGAGTTCAGTGGCTCACAACCACTAACCTGAATACCAAATTCTTCCATATGTCCACCACTATGAGAAGAAGAACAAATGAGATACACTATCTCAGAACTTCTAACAATTCTTGGGATTCAAATCCTCTCAATATTCAAATCCAGTTCCAAGGTCATTTCAAGAAAATCTTTCAAATCTCTTACCCAGATTGCCTTGATGACCTCTCTAATATGTTTCCTGATAAAATTAGTGAGGAGGATAACCTTATGCTACGTAGGATTCCTTCTGATGAAGAGATCCTCTCCACCATTAAGCAAATCCCCTCTTCCAAATCCCCGGGACCTAATGGTTTTACATTTTTTACAAGACCTATTGGAATATTGCAAAAGAGGATTTGAATAAAGTTGTGAGGAACTTCTTCACCTTTGGTCATATGCTTAAGGAGATGAATCATGCTAACATAGTTCTCATCCCTATGATTGCTTCTCCTAGCACAGTTCACCATTTCAGATCTATTAGTCTCTCTAATGTCTGTTACAAGATTATCTCAAAAATCCTCACCAACAGACTTGGCATAAGTCTTATGGCTATTAAGATTGACATGAAAAAAGCCTTTGACTTTATGGAGTGAAAATTTCTCTTAACCATTTTTTAAAAGTATTGGTTTCAACCCTACTTAGATCAACTAGATAAAAGAGTGAATTAGTACAACTTCTTATTCCATTGTCATCAATGGTGAGCCTTATGGCCATAACTTCCCCAGTAGAGGTATTAGACAGGAGACCCTCTTTCCCCATTCCTTTTTATTTTAGGCAGTGAAGCTCTAACTAGACCTATCCTTAGGAAGGAGCATGTTAACAACATCACTGGTATTAGGATTAGTACTTCCAGACCTACTTTATCCCATCTCCTTTTTGTTGATGATCTCATCCTTTTTGGTAGTGCTAATGTTAACACAACCAAAGCTTTCTTAGATTGCCTAGAGACCTATCTGCTTGGTCTAGTCAGAGGGCTAGTGCTTCCAAATCTTCTATTCAGTTCAGCAAAAACACTAGCATTGATGCCATTAGAGATATCTGGGACATTCTTAATTTTAGCCCAGCTCCTTCGTGAATTAAGTACCTAGGCTTACCTCTTAACTTTGGTTCTCCACAAAGACATCACTGTAATGAGATTTTGGATAGGATTAAGAGTAACCTTTATGGGTGGAAGTCAAAGTTGCTCTCCCAACCAAGGAGAACCATCCTCATTAAATCTGTAGATTGTGCCATTCCTGCTTACACCATGTCCACTACCTTACTGTCCAAGCATATGGCTCGGAAGATTGATAAGTCTCTCATGAGGTTTTGGTGGGGTTTTCATCCTGATAAGATTCATAACTACGCCCCCATTGCTTGGAAGTCCATCTATAAACCCAAATCTGTTGGTGGTCATGGTATCAAGCTTGGTGCCAACTTCAACAAGGCTTTGATGAGTAAGTGCCTTTGGCATTTAATTAGTAATGAGACCAGCATTTGGAAAGATATGATCACTGAAATTACCCAAGTACCCCTATGTATTCACGAAAATATCCACTAATTTACTTGAACAAATTTGTTAGATCTCAATCTAGAAATTATTTAATCAAATGAACATATAAAGTAAATAAATAAATTTCATGACACAACGATTGGTGACAAAAAGAAACTCTTTGAAGGTAAAACCTTACGGGGTAGACAAATCCATAAAAGTCAATTTTATTATTTGCAAATCAAATTACAAGTAAGTTCTCAATTACAAAACTTTTGTCAATTGACTCTCTTACTTCACGAGACAATCGACTCGTTTGTCTCTACCGTAGTAGCAGCCAGAACCTCTGACGATCTTCAAACATTGACTTTTCTCTTGAAACTTCAGTGGCTGAAACTTGACTAATTAATTCTCCAACATGGAGCACAATCACACTCTTTGAAAGAAACAATATGAAATTCTCAAAGGAATTTTCTAACTAAAATATGCATTGGAAAGTGTTCTATAAAATATCTAGATCTGAATCTCTACAGATCCTAACTAGTATGATCCCTTAAATAAACAATCTGAAAGCAGTTTTAGTTTCAGTAGGACTCTATTGACGGATCAAATCTATCGGGAAGACGTCTCCTGACGAAATGCTGACATCTGCGCTAAATCTTCTCTGCAGTAATAGATTTCAATTTAACCTCTTCTCTTGATAAGTGCAGATTCCTTGGGACTCGATTTTCACACTTATGACTTATCTAAACAACCTCTAATACCTCCTAGATATTCTTAATATTGTTATAGATAAACTCAATAAATAATTTGCATTCATCCAAAATTACAAACTTAATGAAAGGATAAACTCAATCATTTTAGTCATCTAATCCTATACAAACTTATCAACTTAGTCACCTAATCCTAGCCAAAATCTTGCATATACAATCTCCCCCTTTGACGGATTGGTGACAACCTCTTGCATCTACATTCTCCTCCTTTGACGGATTAGTGACAAAATAGACTTTAATGAATGTAATATAGGCCAGTCAAAACACAACTAGCAAACCAAGAAGCCGAGTAGAAATTCCAAGCAAAGAATCAACAAGAAAAAAAATAATGACATAGAACAATAACTAAAATTAGTACTATCAAAGTTCTCATGATTTAAAATCCAAACATGTTCTAGTCCAACATCATAATTATGTCCAACAAAAATTAACTTAAATGAAATCAATCATCAAGTAAAAGTTTCTAAAGTAATTTTTGCAAACCAGAATTTAGTTCTTCCCCTCAATATTATAATTAGTTCTCCCCCTCAATATTAAATTGTCTTAAACGTACCAAAAAAAATCATTCAACTCCCCTTAAGCAAATTCATTAAACAACACACTTACTCAAACTCCCCCTAAATTTCACAACACAAAAAAATCAAAGCTCTTCTCTCCACTCCCCCTTTTTGTCACTAAATTGACAAGAATCACAATATTTCCAATGATAATATCCAACACTCACTGTATTTCCAATGATAGTTGTCATATGTGAATGACATGATGAACCACTCGGAAGTGTCCCGGTTTCCACAAGGACCAATCATTCTTATGTTCTAGATGTACAAGTAAGAAAACCAAATCAAATATGCACGAATACAGAGGATGATATGGTTGAGGTATAAACACAAACACTTGGTTGGCATTTGTTTAGAACCGAGATGTATAAGCACTTAACCCACAAAAATCAAGTCTTTATACATCAATAAATTATATTCATGTAATCCTATGTATAAATGCATACGCAACCCAACAACAATCCAAGTTCCAACTTCACGTATCAATTATTAACAACCCAATCTCCATATATATATATATATATATATGTGTGTGTGTGTGTGTGTGTGTGTCAAACCCTAGAATTTGAGAAAGAGAGGGATTTGATTAAAGTACGCTTACCGTGATACCGAATCATAGATGAAGATTATTTGGACTTGGTCGAAATCACGAAATAATTGTATGAGATTGATAGATAAATTGTGACTAGGGCTCGAGATGAGATGAAGGTTTCGTGAGGGTAAGTGAGAAGTAATATCGGGGGAGGGGGGGAGTCTGGGCGTGTGTTTGTGTTTGGCAAAAATAACTTGAGTCACTTAAGTGACTAGCAACCGTGCACGTGCTTTGTGCCTTAGAGTCACACTGGGACTTATGCCAATAAATCAGAAACCAAGTCATAGACTTCTACTTCTGAATCACATATACCCAACACTACCCAACCTCAAAAATAAAAAAATATTGCATATATTTTATATTTTCATCACTTTATTTATTTTATATAAAATAAACAGTAAATAAAAATAATAAAACAAAAATGAATCTTTATCTTATATATATAAAGAACTTGATGAAAATAACATGCCTAGATGCACCTCAGTTCAAACATAGTCACTCACAAAAAGTACAATAAAATAAACTCTTATTTGCACCAATCACAATGAATGTTCACACCTCATAAGATCATCAATGTCAAAGTTCATATGAGTGTGTGAGTGAGCAAACTTATATAGAAAAGTAACTCTTTATTTCTTTTTCTTTTCAATATATTTTTTATAATATTATTCATGAGTATTTTCTTCTTATAGATGTTCCCAAGAGATTGTCACTCACCTCAAAGTCAAATTTTATGCTAGGGCCTATATAAATGAGTATCTCCTCCAAATACTAGTTTGCACAGCCCTTTTTTTTTATGTTCATTTTTGTTACTCATCTTTTTCCACAATGATTTGAGCATCGATTCTTTCTATAGGACTTAAGGAACAAATCCGTGTAGGGTGTTTATCTTTTTTCGCAATGATTCAACACCAACTTTTTCTATATGGATCAACCATTTGTGTTTGCCAAGGGGAGATCCATTTATTATGGTACTAGGTTCAACTAGTATTGGTCAATTCAAGGTATGAACTCCCTCTATAGTGAAAATCTCAATAATAAATATGAAACTTAATTATAATTAACATACATATAAGTTTCTCGTAGTGCTTGTAAATGAACTTTGTCAAGATGACTTATAGGATTTGTAACGCTCGTCCTTGTGGTGGGACTTTTACAAAATGATTTTATAAAAGACGACGGGAATTACCGTTTGAGTTAAAACTTTTTCCTTCCATACTCAAGGTGCAAGACTCTACGTTATAAAATAAAATGTGCTTTTAGAATAAAAGAGGTTTACAGCAGAAAACATTAATCTTACAATGAAAATGCCTCTCATGCATTTAAAATCTCATGCCTAGACTTCTGTGCTCTTTCTCATGGGCCGTGTCGGTCCTGACGCGTATTTTCGTTCAGTCCCTCTTGGGGGAGGGGCATACATAAAAACTAAAATGAGTTGATGACTCGTAAGCATTACTTCATACAGTTAAAATATAACAACATAGGTTTTCATTCATGCATTCATCATTCATACATACTATGCGTACATGCATGCGTGCATACGTGCGTTCTTTTGAAAATATCATTGGACGAGATTTTTCTTTTAAAAAATGGGCTTTCTTTTCGTAAAACGTGTCTCTTGTCAGTGCCTTCATTTCTTCAAGAGTTCGTGCATTCATACATTCGTACTTTCTTATCACTTTCATTGGCCGATACACACTGTTAGGCCCCGTGTATTGGGGTTAGCGGTCTTCCTTTAGACCTGGACTCCGCCCGTGGCCACGGGTTGGAAATCCCTTTTCAGTCAGGGGGGAGCACTAGGTACACTACCAGTACTACTTACTCGGCATTACAATCTGCCCATTTATTGGTACCCTTTCCATTCATTCATATGGCCGTTACGTATTTTCATACATTTCATACTTTCATGGCTTTCTTTGCTTTTCATTCATTCATTCATGTCAACTCTAAAGAGCTAGAGCTTTCATTCTTTTCTTGTATTTTATTTAACAGTCATTTCATGAGAAAACATTCCTTTTCATGAGAAAATATCATTTCATGAGAAAAACATCGTTTGGGGCGTAAGCCTGAAAATCGTCTTTCATGCATTTTCATCAGTTCATGGATTTTCTTAGAAAATACATACAATAGATACAGCGTATAGCCATCCATTCACATGCTTACAACTAATACTTTTGGTGCATAAAAGGGGGCTGCCAAGGAGGGGCCGTACATACGTATGCTTTTAAACACTTAGCATGCTTTCGTAAAATATCTTTCGTGTTGTTTTGTAAGGCGTCGTAAAGAAAAGCGTTTCGTTTCATTTCTTGTATTTTAGAAAAACTCTAGAGAGTATGAACGCAATACTTACCTGGACTCCATGCTACTTTCATATCATGTAGTCTATTCATGTGCGTGTCAGATGGCAACCTACATGCATACACATAACCTTGACGTCATTCTCTATCTAGTACATAAGCAACTTAAACTTAGAAGACATAAGCTACACTTCACTTGGAACGCACTCCTTTTATCCCATGCTCTTACGTGTCCTTTACTATGCTAACATCTTCGAGGACCACTTACGGTCACTACCTCTTCCAAACTCGACGTTCTTACCTCGAGTGCTCATCACTAAAGTGAACCCGTGATTCACCTTAGGATTAAGACATTAGGAGAGGTTTGGATTCAGAGAGTTGAGATGGGTTGAGATGGTTTCTGAATAGTAGAATAAAAGTTGAATTATTTATTATATTTGGTGTGGGAATTTGGAAAAGTTATTTTGGGATTTGAAAAAGTTGAATTGTTTATTATATTTTGTGTGAGAATTTGTGAAAGTTGTAATGATGAAATGAGATGAGTTGAGGTGGGTTTTGAATCCAAACCTCTCCACATTCGTCTTCCTTTTCTTGTTAACCACATTCCAACGCATGATTCCGACCGATGGAATCACGCATCCCAATCCTAACAATACACCCATCATTATCTTCATGCATCTTAGCTCGCACAAATCCTCATTCCCATCCATACAAGCCACACGGCTCTAAGCCAACTCTGAGGCTTAAGCACTGTGTAACTATGCTCGGGACAGATTACCCATTACATATGGTGAATCCGTCTGGCACATATGTCTAACCAGATTACACACGTACCTTACCCCTTTATCACATGAGACCAACAATATAACATGTTGATCACCTGCTCGTAGGGACAAGGGACATACTCCAATACCAACCTTCTCTTAACCCGGCTAGCAGAACTCTTCATGCTATCTGTCCCTTTTGACAGTTCATCCCAACACTTAACACGACAAGACTCCGTTCACAACCACGCCTTATGTCACGTCATATAGCTCAAGACTACTCTCAAGATACACCGTGACCTTGTCACATCACCCGACATCCCACTATGCCATTCTTACGCCAATTCCTAACTCATCACGAGTACGGTTCCTCACGTACTCCTATCACATCATGACATCTTGTCACGATCCCGCTGCGCCATGCCTACGCTAACTCCTCACCCATCATAAACACGACTACTGGTAACCATGTCACTTAGTGACATTCCCCAGTCATGCTTCCGCTGCGCACTCTTACACTCGTTCTTCTACTTCACCCATACTCCTAGCCATGAGTCAATCACGGTGACACCCGTCACCTCAGACTACAGGCTATACCATAACTACTTCGGGGCACTGTTCCACAATTCTCGACACTACTCACCATGCTCTATGCCCATCAACCACACAATCATCCTTATCTCTGTGACACGCCACATCACCATTATGGCATACCCATCATATGGTGTATCACTCCACCACATGGAGTACACTCCACGTGTACTCTTCCCATTCTACAATACGCCAGGAGGGTATATTTCACATATACTCTCCTTATCTCACACTACGCCATGAGAGACTCTCTTCCTAATCCACACAACGCCACGTCACCATTACAACACAGACTCCATAACCACACTACACAATACACTTCCCCAACTACGCCCAACACTTCACAGCGCACTACATAGATATGCCCAACACTTCACTACACAGAACATCCCAATGCAGTGAACTCCACAATACTAACAGCACAGTCCACAACATAATTAACTAATCAGCATCTAACATAAATAACGAGAGATAGAGGGTTATACCATCGACGGGATAACCCGTGCGTTGCTAGCTAATCGTCACAGTCGATGACGTCGGAAGCGTCGTACGTGGCGGCTAACCCACTTACGGTGGCTTTTTGGGCATTTGGATAGCTAAGTGTGGTCTTGGAATGGCTCGTGGTGGCCTTGTGATGGTGGCAAGGAGCTTAACACGGCGGATCTAGCCGTGTACAGTGGCGGTTAGCCACGCACAGTGGCTGTCCATCACGTGCAGTGCCTACCCACCACATAAAGTGGTGGTTTAGACCTAGGGTTCAGCTAAGGGAGGTCAAGGGAGGCTGCTAGTGGAGCCGTGGAGGCTCGGTGGTGGTGGCATGACGGTTCATGGTGGTGGAGAAAGAAATGGCCGTGTGAGAGGGAGAGATGTCGTGAGAGAGAGTGAGGGAGAGTGTGCGTGCATGGGTGGCAGATCGGGGCCATGGGTGGTTGGGATGGGTCGGTGGTGGCCTAAGGAGGTTGGAGATGGCGATCACACGTCGTGGGTGGCGGCGTACTGTGGTGGATGGGGAGAACCCGTGCGTGAGGGAGGGAGAAAGCCCGTGCAGTGGAGAGAGGCTATGCGCCTCGGGTCAAGTGGAGGAGGAAGGGGGAGGGAAGGGGAAGTTCATGGCGATGCTTGGTGGCCGTGGGTGGCCGCATACGGTGGCGCAAGGAGGAGAAATGGGTAAAATCCCATTTCGGTTGCTTATCGTGGAGAGGAGAGGGAGGGCTGCACGATGGAGCCCGAGCTCGCTGGAGGAGGACGGCCGGAGGGAGGGGAGGTTACCGTGGAGGTGGTGGCGCCGGAGGACAGCGCATGGCGGCGTAGCAACATCAAGCCCATTCGGGCTGTGCACTGCCGAGAGAGAGGAAGAGAGACCGGTGTAGGGGAACTAACCGGATTGAGGTGGTGCCAGTGGAAGGGGTGGTGAGGCTCACCGACGCACGGCGGCGTCGGGCTGGGCAGTGGAGGAATCGGGCATGGGGAGGGTGTCATGCAGTGCAAGCCGAAGGAGAGAAAGGGGGAAGGGAAAAGTGAGGGAGAAAGAGACAGGGGCTGGGGTTTTATCCTAAAACCCAACGTTTGGGGATCTACGCAACGATCTAACAATGAGAGATTAAAACACTGATTTGAAATGCGTAGACATTAACTTAATTAAAAGCACTAAGAGGAATTAAGGTAGAATATTATTTAAACTAACTTTAGTTTATAAAATAATATTCCTTCATAATTAATAAATGATGAAGTCTTATTTAATATATTTAAAATGATAAAACCATTTAATTTAATTAGAGTTTTAAACATAATTTAAATCTCATAATATTTTAAATAACTGAAATCATTTTAATAATAATATTAAAATGATTTCTGGTTTCTGACAATTATAATATTTTTGAAAATACCTCATATAAATATTTCCAGCGCATTTAAAACACTGGGCGTACTTTAGAAATTACACTATCTTAAGAAACACGCCATCGAGGTTCGACACGCATAACGAGACTCACAGTCGCTAGGGAGAAGGTGGACTGTTGCATAATCCCGTCCTTGGAATTTGCTTAGGTCAGAAAGAAGAAACGTACGTCAGAAAGAAGAAGCGTACGTAAAAAGGAAAGAACGGGGTGTTACGGGGTTAGTATAGACAAAGTGGACTGCACAAAATAGAGAGATGCATAAGTTCTAGAGTTTACTATGTGAGAACACAAGTGCTCAAACCTTGACATATCAAGCATGCACTTTCCTTTAAAAATTAGAAACAAACTAGAAAAACAATAATGTATTTTAAACTGAAAAACAAAAATATAAAACAAAAATGCATGTTCTAGGCTAAGAACATGCAAGGAATGCAAGAACATGCAAGTGGTCCTATTAATATCACACGGCATCTTTTTTGACCACCCACATTACTTTAAATTTTGGCCTATTATTTTCATCAACACCACTTTGTATGATATTTTCTTTGTTGTGAAAATAAAATTATGCTAGTTCACCAAACTTGATACTTATGAAGGTGATTTGTTGACTCATCTCATCAACTTGTTTTTCTAGAGTTTTTCCCTTCCTTTTTAACTTTCTTTCACCTCCATTTTTCTTTACTTCATTCAAGTTAAAGTAATATAGACTTATATGGCCAACAACACTATAATAATGACAAGTAGGAATAAACTTACCTATATACTTACCTTTCTTCAGCTTTTTGTGGTTGATTTTCATTGTAGATTTTTTGAATAAACTGACTTGGATAGAACATGAGCATTTATACTTTGACTTCATTTGACAAAAACAATACCTTTAGAAGTAGTGGCAATGGATGATGAGGCTTGATGTTCTTTGCCTTTGGAAGTTGTGTATCCTAGGCTAGTTCTATCACAACTTAACTTCTGAAAGCTCAACATTTCTTCCAATTTTTTGTTTACACTCCTAAAAATTTTTTATTTCTCTTTTTAGTGCAGCCTTTTGATCATTTAGCATTGATACTTCAATATCAAAAATTTTCAGCGTTTCAGTAAGGTTATTCTTTTCATTCTCCACAACTGTGAGTTTATTGTACAGCTTCTTGTTGAGTTTTTTCAGCTTAACCACTTCTTCACATAAATCATTATATGTTTCATGTACACTCAGCTCATGGTCAACATTAACAATTGCTATATTCAAGTCACTATCATCAGATTCACTTTTAGATTTTGTTTGCACAATATCAAAAAAATCATTAACAACAATAGAAAAAGCCACAAAAGAATTTTTATCATTAGATGATGAACTTGAAGTTTTAGATTCTAAATTGTCACTAAGTGTGACATTTAGTGCTTTTCCTTTGTTTTTCTTAAAGTTTAGACATTTAATTCTTATATGACTATATCCTAAGCATTCATGGCACTTTACTTTATCAATTTTTTCAGATTTTTCTTTATCCCATTTTGCAAGAAATTCTTTACCTTGTTTTTGCTTTCCACTAGCTGATTTTTTGAATTTCCTTGCAATGAGATCTATATCCTCATCATTCAAATTTTCTTTATTAGAAAAATCATCTTGATCCTCTTTTATTGTTTTTAAAGCAATGGAATTGCTTTTTCTTGTTTGAGGAAGTGATGACTCATATGTTTGCAAGGAGCCGACCAGTTCTTCAACCTTAAAAGCATCCAAATCCTTACTTTCCTCAATGGCTGTAACCTTTGGGCAAAATCTTTCAAGTAAAGATCTTAAAATCTTTCTCACGACCGTTGAATCCTCCATCTTCTTGTTGAGATTAAATCTGGAATTAACAATATCATTAAGTCTAGCAAAAAAATCATTAAACCTCTCATCTTCTAGCATTTGCAATTTCGAATCTTTTACAATTCTTGTGCCTTCATGTGTAACGTCCAAAATATCTCAAGTTTCTTTGACAATCTCACACATTAAGATTCTTTTAAATTCATCGAGAGATGCAGCCATAAAAATAATGTTCAGTCCTTTGCTATTCCAATTGGAATTGGTGATCTGATCTCTAGTCGAAGCATCAAGAGATGTCTCGGGCTTAATTCATCCTCTTTCAATTGCATACCACGTTCATCCAAAGACTTGAGGAAAGCCCTCATATAAATTTTCCAATAAGCATAGTTTTTCCAATTGAAGTGTAGCGGGACATATAACGACGATGACATGATCTATAGGGGCACGAATCACACTCAGATGAGTGAACCACGCTCTGATGTCAATTGAAATTATCCCAAGTACCCCTGTGTATTCATGAAAATATCCACCAATTCACTTGAACAAATTTGTTAGATCTCAATCTTGCAATTATTTAATCAAATGAACATATAAAGTAAATAAATAAATTGCATGACAAAACGATTGGTAATGAAGGGAAACCCTTTAAATCAATTTTATTATTTGAAAATCAAATAACAAGTTCTCAATTACAAAATCGTTGTCAATTGACTCTCTTACTTGATCAAACAAACGATCTGTTTGTCTCTACCGCAGTAGCAACCAGAACCTCTAACTATTTTCAAACATTAGATTTTCTCCTGAAACTCCAGTGGCTGAAACTCGACCAATCAATTCTCCAACAAAGAACACGATCACACTCTTTGAGAGAAATAATATGAAAATTCTCCAAGAAATTTTCTCAACAAAATATGCACTGAAAATTGCTCTAGAAAATATCTAGATTTGAGTCTCTACAGATCCTAACTAGTAGAATCACTTAAATAAACAATCTGAAAGCAGTTTTAGTTTCAGTAGGACTCTACTGATAGATCGAATCTGTCGTGAAGACGTCTCCTGACGGAATGTTGACATCAGCACTAAATCTTCTCTGCAGCAACAGATTTCAGTCCAACCTCTTCTTTGAATAAGTGCATATTCCTTGGGACTTGATTTTCACACTTATGATTTATCTAAACAACCTCTAGAGAAATTTAATATTGTTATAGATAAATTCAATAAATAATTTACATTCATCCAAAATTACAAACTTAATGATAAGATAAACTTTATCATTTTAATCGCCTAATCCTATCCAAACTTATCAATTTAGTCACCTAATCCTAGCCAAAATCTTGCATCTACAATCACCCATAATTACTTGAGGAATAGTAGCTGAAATTGTATTCAAGCTAAAATGACTGACTCAAAATTCTGGAAAAGTCTTGTCAAGCAAAAGGGCTACAACATTTCCTGCTTGTGCTTTCAGATCAACAATGGGGTCAGCACTAAGGCTTGGTCTGATCCTTGGATATGTAGTTTACCTACCAGGCTCCCTTCCCTTAGATCCATGGACACTAGGACTGACCCCCTTCTCAAGGTCTCGGAGCTTGTTCTAGAGGAACCCAAGAGATGGAATTCCCTCCTCCTCCAAACTCTCTTTTCTCAATCCTCTGTGGAAGCTATAGAAAACAACCATATCTCTTATTACAACTATCAAAATCTGAGTGACATTCCTCGTTGGGTCCACCATTCTTTTGGTAAGTTTTCTGTCAAGTCAGCTTACACAACCATTGTTTGTAACCATTCTGAGCTCAATGACCTCCCCACCAGCCAATGCTGAAAAAAGCTCTAGTCTCTCAAAATCCAGGATCGACTTAAGCTCTTTCTTTGGAAAGTGCTTAATGACATCCTTCCCACTTGACAATCTCTTGGTAATTGCCTTCATCTCCCTGAGGACCAACAATTCTACCCTATTTGCCATCAGGAAGTAGAGGATACTGCCCACCTTTTTGTCAATTGTCCCTTTACTAGAATTCTTTGAAGACAGTCCCCTTGGCCGCTGGATGTTTCAACTTTTAATCCTCTAGGTATTAAGAATTGGGTCAGAACAATTCTCTATCCTAGTGCCAACCTCAATCTTTCTGATTTTGATGCTCATCATTTCGAACTCTTTGCTATGATTGCCTTGGACAACATTTGGTTTAATCAAAACCAAAAGATCCACAGTGGTAGTTCCTTAAATATTGAGCAGTTTTCAAACAAGATTATTGACATATATCAGGATCACTGTAAAGCTTGGAAATGGAAAGTTGATAACATGTTGTAAACCTAGAAACCACCTGAAACAAAAGATACCTACTCTATATCCTTTGATGTTGCAATAAGAGGGAATGTGAGTACTTTAGCAGCTATGTGCAGGTCTTGGCTAGGGGAGATCATTTTTGTGGTTACTAAATTCTCTGGCACTATTGATCCTAACTATGGAGAAGTTGTGGCAGCATTCATTGGAGTCAAAGAAGCTCACCACAGAGGATTCAAGAGACTTATAATAAGGAGATTCGGTTAATGCCATAAATGGCCTTAATGACCCTCATTCTTCTCACTGCTAGGAAGTTGGAAACATTGCAAGAGATATCAGATTTTTGCTCAAGACCTTGATGATTGGCTAGCTATGTAATTCATCGATCTCAAAATCGATGTGCGCACTCTTTTGCGCTATGGACATATTCCAACAATTTGTTTGGAAACATCCCCTCATCAAAATTCCACCTTGCCTCCTTAGCTTTCATATTGGCAAAGATCCCCCTTCCCTTTTTCCCTTGGGTTGTAATACTTTTTAAATTACTTTTAATTGCTTTCCTTTTCTTTGAACGAAAATTCTTAAAGGCCAAAACAAAAAAACGAAAAAGAAAAAAAGGGCTCTACATTGGATGCATCCCAAAAATGATAAACAGTTACGTTGTCAACTAGCACTACCATAAACCTATCTGGCAAATCTATCCACGAACTATCATCGACTTTGTGAGATTCCATATTGCACAATTTTAACATATGGCAAGTGATTTTGTAAATTCACTTTCTAGAGAAGTGGCACTATCTCTCAATTTTTTATAAATTAAAATAAATGTATAAATTATTACAAACTGGATCAATTAATAAGCATTACCCAAAAAAATAACATGAAGAAAGTTTCCAGAAACAAATCTCATCAAAAATAAAACCATATGCATGAGAGAGAGAGAGTGAGAGAGTAGTAAAAAGAGAGAAGGCACAAAGAACTCATCATTACCAATTATGTTCTCTAATGTTTTTGCTACCATTAGAGGCTTGAAGCAAAGGAGTTTTGAAAACAAAATTAAATAAGCAACATCAGACCAACTTTAGAATGTCTAAATAAACACTAGAAGCACCATCTTTCCATTTAACTTGTATAATTCATGTTTTCCGAATTCCAACAGCATTGTTAAACTCCATATGCATTTCACCTCCGAAAGATCTTCAAATACAACAGGTTTCACCTGAAGGAAACCAAGAAAGGTCAGTGGTCTGCATAAAACCATGCATATAGAATTGCCCAAAAAAAAAAATCTATTTAAGTCGCTAAATCAGGAGGTTTGAGACTAACATCTTCCAACTATTCTAATAATTTTTTTTTGATAAAATAATATTTATGTTTATTTTATTGGCACCGAGTATCCAGAAACAAAGTCCAGAGTAATTCTGGGGCTGCACAACCTCTCGACAAGTGGGGTATCAAATGAGTCATTGTTTCCCCATTCCTCCCACATAAAGCACCAATTTATCACCTTCGTCCATCACCTCCTTAAATTAACGCAAGCAAGAATTTCCCCCAACGCAGGACTCCCAAGTAATCTTCTGTGGGATATGAGAATTATCACGAGAAGTCAAGCTATGATAAATTTATTTCACTTCAAATGTTACTCTCTTGGAGGGGGCACAACACATCCGATCTTCTCTCCCCATTTATAATCTAACTGAGTAGAACCAGGAAAAAATGAAATACAGATAGAAAAAGATAGACACGAAGGGTACAAAATAATGGATACCTATCTCCAGAAGATGGGAAAGAGAGTTCAGAATAAAAGAGACACCCAGCACTGGTTTGAGCAACAAAGGATAGTAGGACAGTAATCTAGTGTATCTTTAAAATTTAACCCAACATAAATTATCAACAAAGGCTTTCAGTAATGCATATCATTGCACCAACAGCATAAGAAGCAATAGTCAATTACTGGAAATCATTACTAGAAATCATTACTAGCATTTGAGTAAACAAATCGTGCTTCCGTGATATAATATAAAAATACTAACTAACCATTGCAAAGGTGATTTTCCCAAAACCACCGTCTCCCATGACTGCCAGATTCTACAGGAAATAATACAAAGATAAAGAATAAATAAAAATCAACACTAATTTATCAAAAATAAAAGAAATAAAAATCAACACTAAATATTACTTATCAAAATCAAACTCAAAACTGAAAATCTGTATAGCTTCTCTTAAATTACAAAGTTGGGGGAGCTTAAAGCTTTATTTTATAGAACTCTATGCACTTGGGCCATTGCTGTTGACTTCAACGGTATGGACCTACATGATTTTCTTGTCTTTATTGCGCCTTCTTAGTTAGGGCAAACATTTATTTTCTTCTTGAGTATTGTACTGGACTATGCCCATTCATTGATCAATAAAATTTGTTTACTTATAAAAAAAAAAAAAAAGTCTTGGAGTCGGCACAACAACAGAACAATGCTAAACAAAAAATAAAAGTTCTGGTAACCAATTTCCTACTTTATACACACCGGAGACTTTCTAATATATATTAATCCAAAAGTATAAAGCCCAACACTTTGTAATAGCAATTAAAGGTTAATGCCCAACAAAATCTCCGGTTAAGATTAGAAAATGTTACTCTATTGACTTCCAGGACAGGCTCCATCTCATTTCCATAACCAAAAGTTTCTTAATAACTGACAGAAATAGGCTAGAGATAATGGCTACAAAAGATCGATAGTTTGTGGAATGAGAACAAGAGGATTACAGGACAAGAAGCTGAAATGAGGAGTTGGTGGATATATATCTAATAGAATGAGAAGGTAGTTATGGATTAGTACAGTGGCAGGGGAGGATTAGGGAGGGATGTAGAGTATATTTCAGAGTGGAAGCAATACCATGTCTTTGATTTTTTAAAATGGGTAATAGATATTTTATTAAAGGTGTGGCCCCTGTACACAGGTGGCAAATCTACAAGCAGTAAGCTAAGGTTATCATATGCAACTGTCCAAACTTAGAGAGACTAAAGCATAATGAAATCATTCACCACACATCTAGGCGACAAAGATTACTATTTTCCCTTTCAGCATGCCATAAGCTCCACCCTTCCCAAGGGCATAACCCAAACTATCCCAAGACATTTGAAAATTGAGACCAAAGTGCTCTGGCCACGGCACTGTGAAGCCGTGCTCTTCCTACACATCCAGCTCATCTCATCCACGAGTGTAATCTCCTTGACAATGTGAACAACCTCATTTTTTATTGCTGTCACTTTGGCAGATAAGAATCTTTCTTACCCATCACTTCAATATCACGGAGATTGCGCATGAGTATCAATTTCATCCTAACGAGTCTTTGGTTTTCTGAAAACATGAAAAAATGAATAGCTCCATTGAGCTACCACTCTAATATAGTATATGAATCTCCACAGAGATCATAACCAATCATGGCCCTAAAATTTATGACTGGCATAAGAGGATCCAGTAGCCTAGTCCAATTAGATGGGATATTTGTTAGTCTCATGGAAGGTCAGCTAAATATATGTATAAGATAATTAACAGATTCATCTATCTACCAATGAATTAATTAGAAATACGAAAATGACAAAGCCATAACAGTGGCTCAAACCCACCAAGAATCAATGGAATCAATTTGCTTTACCTAGCTCATCCTCAGGGGGCTTTAGCCTAAAGGATTTCGCTGTCTCAGAGTCTATACCATCTAATACCACAGCTTGATACGTCTTAATCTCGCCTCCATCGCCAAGATCCTTGGCCATGAAGGTTATATAATACCTGATTCCCCTGGAAGCCTGACCCATTGCCTTCAAGACCTTAACAAACTCCAACTCTCCATTGGCATCCTACACGCCAACCAAAGCCATGACGAATTTGCTCAATTTTCTGTTTAAAAAGATGACGGTGATAATAATTTTTATAAATAACAATAATAACAGAGAGAAAAAAAAAAAAAAAAACCTTGAACCGACGATTGTATTCGTCTATTGCGAGCTGCGAATACCGTTTATACTTATCATAGTTGTAGTCTATGGTGCATGGTAGAATTTGGTTGAGACAATTGACGCCAGGGATGTCAGAAACATCAAAGCCCTAAACCAACAAATGACACGCAAAGATGGAGGAATTAAACAAAAAATTAAAGCTGGAGTAGGCGTAGACAATGATAATGGAAGATCGGATCAAATATAGTCAGACTCACGTCACTCTTCAAAACTTGTTCGCTGTAGGAGTAATCTTCCTCTGGTGTCATCTCATCACGGAAATCATATAGCGCGCAATATTCCGGCGAAGTTGAAGACAAATTATTTTGGCTGAGGATTAATTCTCTTTCCAGCTTGTCGTAACCAAACAATTCCACAAGACCCATGTCGTCGTCCATCTCCATTGCTCTTCAAGTGATAACCCAACAATTGGAGGACGCGAAGACAAGGCTAGCCGCTGCCGCTGCCGCTCTCGCTATCGCTATCGCCTCAATGACCTAAGCAAGCACGGGAATTGTCTCTCTCGTCAATTTAGAAAGAATAAATATAGATACAAGTTACCAGAGTATTCATTTTATATACATGATATAGTATTATATAGATTATACATCTCCTCAAATGAATATTGAGAATAATTAATTAGAAGTAGTCACATAGTGAGTGTAAAGTATGTACTGCTATAGTAACTTTTCTCTAGCATTACTCCTTTATCAAATAAATAAATATGCACATTAGCCTACTGTTGGCTGCAGCCTCAACACACCTGACGTGTGGGTAGGCTGATGTGCTATAGTAGACTGATGTGCTGTGTAGATGAAAAAAAAAAAAAAAAGAAGCTAACTCAAGTATGCTACAGCTGATGTGCTACAGTGGACTGTTCTATATCTTTATTTTAAACTAGGTAAAAAAGAATGAATTTTATAAAAAAGTAATTAAAAAATAACTAAAAATGTAAGGAAAAAAATGAATTATATAAAAATTTAATTAAAAAATCACTAAAAATTGAGAATATTTAAAAATAATTACAAGAGAGTTTACTTCAAAATGCTTGTTTTCAACGTTTAATATTTATGATAATGCTCATGCAATTTTGAATTATCAACCCTCTAAACCACGATCTAGTATGCATAATGAGTAATAATACATTTGTAATTATTTTACATTTAACCAGTACAAGCATATCACTTCATTAAAATATAAGAAATTATATTTGCAATCATAGAGTATATAAGTGCACACTCCTTTTAAAGAAATTGAGTAAATATGAAAAATTAATTTTTTTTTAATTGTATACCTCATTATTTTTTAAAAGGAGTATACAATACTTACATAACACATGACTGTTTTTAGCATTACTCTTAAAATATAAAATTAACTTTAATTTCATACAAAATTATAAAATAATTGTAAAAATATTGTAGATAAATAATTTTCTACGTATAAAATAGGGTTACAAATGGAACAAAATGCCCAAACTTTGTTACAGGTTATATTATCAAGTTATAGGTCAAATCGGAGTCGGAAAACCCTAATTCTGACTTTGACTCTGACTTTGTTAGAGTTCAAATCCAAACTCTAGCTCCGACCATAGTAGATTCAAGTGGAGCAAAGTTGAAGCCACAACCACCCAAATCAAAACAAGCAAAATCGCCCAAAAATTACAACAAGTAAAACAACCTAAAAATCACAACAAGCAAAATCTGAAAGCAAAAATCGCTGATACACCCAAATCACAAGCAAAATCACCGAAATTACAAACCCAACAAATCCAATAAGTTGAAAGTTAAATAAAATATTATTAGAATATTATTTTTTTAATTTTATTACTGTTTTGAAATTTGAAAAAGTTAATTATTTACTATATTTTATGTACAAATTTAAAAAAATTGTAATGCTGAAATGAGATGAGATGAAACAATTTCACAATCCAAATAAAGTCTAATTTTTCTGTCCATCAGGCATCACCATTAACAAAAAATAAATCAAACATCTTTAAATATGTAAAAAATGAATTTTATAAAAAGGTAATTAAAAAAATACTAAAAATTGAGAATATTGAAAAATAATAAAAGAATGGCCACCTCGAGGGAGGGTCAAAAAATCCTAAAAACTCAGGAAAACATAAAGCTAATAAAAAATAAAGTCAAAAAATAAAGATATATAAAAAAAAATAGAGAAAACTTAGGTTCATATTGATATATATATAAAAAAAAAAAAAAAAAAAAAAAAAAAA
>QEOW01073388.1:0-28923 GCA_003123825.1 Juglans hindsii
ATATATATATATATATATATATTAGTTATTTTGCATTTCACAAAGCTTGATCATGGAAATACAACACGGATCGAGATAGTTCTAGTGTTGATTACTCATATATAGGTCATCACAAATTAACAAGAAAAAGTGTTTCAATACAAGAGATTGGGTTTTTTGAGATCAAAAATTTTGTCTGAAAAAACTCAAATTTAATCCCAAAATGATTTTGGAGACAAAAAAATTTTTGTCTCTATTTTGTGTCGAAAAGATCGTCTCAAAAGATTTTTGGAGACTTTTTGTCTCAAAAAAAATCATTTTTAGGAATGAAATTTGGCGAAACTAGTCGAAACTGTTTGAATAAGACTTTTTTTTTACGAACCTATTTCGTCTCAAAACATTGTTCGAATGAAATATTTCTTAGTTCGAACCAACCTGTCCATTCGAATCGAACTATTAACCATATTTGATCATGTTCGAACGAATGAAGTGTTGGAACAAATTTTATGCGATCGAACCAATAAATTTTTCAAATGACTTTTGTTCGAACATAAATTATGTCCATTCGAATAGACATTTTATTTTTGAAAATTCTATCTGTTCGAACGAGTTTTGAATATTAATGTTGTTCGGAGAAATATTTTATTCTTCTAACTGACGTACGAACTGTATTTCTCGGTTGTTGTTCGAATGGGTTAGTTTTTGTTCAAATATGTCTATTTTTGTTCGATTGGATTTATAAATGGTAATTTACCATTCAAACTAGTTATTAACCGTTTGAACAGTATTGATCATACAGAACAAAATTAATTAAAAATATCATATTAATATTACAAAAATTATAATTCAAACATCAATTGTTCAAATGTTTTGGAACATCATAATATAAAAGCAGTTAAAGAAAAAATAAATTTTTAAGATTGTGGCGGTGACATAGAGTTTTGGGACATCATGATTTACTGGAACTGTTTAAACATTTTTTAGTTATTCAACTGCAGTTTCTCTTCTAATCTCACCTCTAAATCCGCTGCTTGATCTAATCGGGTCAACAACTCTTTTTCCTTAGATCTCAATCTTTTTATCTCAAGTATTGTTTTCTCTAATTTTTTAGTCTTGTCGTCATTCATTCTGGCTCGATAAGAGGATGATGATGTTGATAATGGTTTCACGCAACATCCTAAACCCCTCAAATATCCAGAACGTGATCCAAAAATTTGAGAAAAGATCTGAACATCGTTGAAGATGATTCGTCAAATGGCTCTGCAACAATTTCTTTAAGAGATATCATATTGTCCTACAAAAATAAAAACATTAAAGTTAGTATAAGTAACAAAAAAATGATTAGACAATGAAATTAAAGAAATTCAAACTTACATAATTTGCCTCTGCTTCGGGACTGGTCCAAACGTCATCATCACGATTCACTAAATTAGAAAGTTGCTTTTGCGGCCAACTTTATTTTCGGTGGCAAAGATCACGTAGGAAATAGTCATTTTTTGCCGTACTGACATCCCACTTTCGTCGCCTCAACATAGTGCTAGAATAACAAACTTATTCCAGCGGAAAGTACTTCATAATAATTATGGACAAATATACACTATTACGGCGAGAATTGTGCTTCAACAGCGAAAATATATTTCCACAAAAACATAACAGTCCTGTTTTGCTTATTGTGGCTATATATGTTGCCACAATAACTTTCAGCTTTAATGTTTTGAATCCTTTCCCTCGATGTATATTCCCTCTCCTCTGCCTCTTAATCTCCTACGGAATACATTGACTCCCACGAAGGCAAAATTTGCTTAACTCTCATGCCCTAGCTTGTCCTCCGCCACTGTTAACCGCCAACAACTCACGACAGCCATCCCACTTCTCCATAAATCCTTCCATTCAAAAACTTCTCCCAAAATGATTTTTCCAGAACTCAACGTGGATATTCTTTCCCCCACTCGAGCCCACTTATCAGATGGTTTAATCGAACCACCTGGGTTTTAATGCTATTCTTGGCCACCTAGTTGTTGAGTCTCGCTTGTGATGCCAAGGTGGAGGGCACTAAGCAGAACCTCTGAAATTATCATTCAATGGTGTGGCCATGTCTGATGGTTCTGGGGCAAATCCAAGGAATGGCACATCCTGTTATGTGAGATTTTGTCCCCTATTTAATTTCCAATTGCGTGTTAAATTTCACATTTTTTTAATGGTATATTTGCTACTTTTATGTTAGAGTAGTGTTTCCCTGGAATCCAAATTTGATGCGAAATTTTCAATGACTGTCCCCAAATCTCCCATCTCGGTCTGAATATTATTGGAATCAATTAATTACCATTTTTTTATCATTTTCCCCACAACATTCACATCATCATTGTAACCTTTGCATGCAATATTTTCTTATATGTGGTTTGAGATATGCTTTGATTCGTGATTAAGTTTGTTGTGTACAACTAACCCACATCTTTCACTGTCGTATTTAATTGACTTTGTATCTTCTGGTTATAATAGAAGCATTGTCCCGATAGTGACAAGTTGACAAGTGATTACCCTTTAATGCATTTGTAAGAGACTAAGAGTACCTCTGAAATTTGTTACCTGACGGCAAGTATTCCTTATTCCAGGTATGATTCCAACAATTTCCTTGTGTTTCTCATATTTTTAACTCTTATATATATATATATATATATATATATATATATATATTTAGAGATTTAACTAGGACTGATGTGTATATAGAATACGATTATTTCCTGTCATCATTCCAACGAGCAGGCCACAACCACTCTGATTTTAAAAGTTCCAAGGTCACTCCTAAAGAATCAGAAGGTGAAATTATGTCATAGGAAGCTGCTTTCATTCCTTTAGAGATAGTACACGACAATATATTCTGATTTCACCCCTTTAGGATTAATTATTTCTTGCTTCTGCTTTGGATTTGCTAAACTTGTTGGTAGACATGGTTCAGTTTTAATGTCAATTGTTGATATTGCAAGCTTGTTTTGGAACCCTACTAAATTGAGGACTACTCTAGAAACCCCTACTTCATATATATACTTATTTGTTCGTGCTGGAAAATACCATGTTTGATAACATGTTACTTTTAAAAAACTGGGTGCATTGGTTCTGTCGGTTAATATTTGGTGCTTTATTTGTTATGCGAACTATTGTGTTTCAATGTTTTGGTCAAATGGATGATATTAAACATCTTCCCATTGTGTAGTTCTAGGTGTTGGCGTTTGACTTAATCCCTATAGAATTGACTAATATTTCTTTGAGCACACTCTTTGTTACACATGCACCCAACTCATACTTAAGCATATGAATCTGCACTGACGGTTGAAGATAGATACATTGAATAAATATTATGTTGGTACCTCAACCTTCTTGTACTCTGGGAATTTAGCTGCAATGATATTATGCTAGGTTGGGATTTGTCTGGAATTTTTCTCAGATAACAAATTTGCCCAAGCTCGGTTGTTTTCTTTGAGTTTACTATTTAGTTGAATGAATTTGTTAAATATGGCCTTTCCCCTACTTACTTTAATTGCTATTTTAAGTCTAATTTTGTTTGTACCCATTAACCAAAGTATGTGAAAATTAGAAACTAATGTGGGGGTTGCATATTTAAATTTAAATTGATCAGGCGGGCCAATATAAGCTCCAATCTATTTATATCAACCTGAAAGCTGTCAGTTTTTAGAATTTAACTTTTTACACTTCTTTTTCCAATGACGTCTATGTTACAACTGACTAGCATTGATCAACGTATATTGGAATTTTCCTTATAACTACAGTTTGTAGATCACAGCTTGACTAGTTTATTGCATTTTAATTGGCCTATTGGAGCATATTCAACACAGTTAGGAAATTAATATGCAAGCTTGGTAATTTGCTATCCTACATGAGATTTCCTGAACCAATTAACATTTTGTACATTAATGCTGCTGAGGTAGGGATTTATGCTTAGCAGGTTTTTAATTTCCTACTTATAAAATACTATTTGGCCACTCAGAATAATCATGTTTTAAAAAACTCCATAGATTATTATAACATTGCCTCTTAGTTATGCAACTTCTTTGGTACCTATATGGATTTACCTCAAGCCATAATCTGAACCTCAACTTCAGCACAAACTGCCATTCCTCAAATTTTTGAGGTTACAATCTTCTCAATGCTCACTTGATACTAGTAGATAAGCTTAGATACTCCACATACTATAGTGACCCCCCTTNTTTGTGTGTACATTGCATAGTCGTTAATGGTTCATCATGTTTTCTATAAATACATCCTCAGGTTCATTATTAGTTTTGTTAAATGGATTTCTATTACCAAGAAAGGAACGTTGCTTTCACACTTTCTTTTCTCGCATCGTGTTTAGATGGACAAGGCGTGGATGCATATTGAAGATAGGTTTATGTCTAACGAGTATGCATCGGGGGTTAACCATTTCATGAATATGGCTCGAGACCATGAACCAGGGGGCATTGACATTAGGTGTCCATGTCGTAGATGTCGTAATATGCTCTTCCAACCAATAAATATGGTCAAGGAGCATTTATTTATTATAGGGATTGATCCTTCTCATCAGAATTGGATATTCCACGGTGAGGAGGAAGTGTTGGATGTTAATTCCTCAGAAGAAGGTGATGAGGCAAGCGAAAATGATGCCTATATTGATGATATGGATGAGATGCTTGATGACATTCAGGCTAGAGCATCTATGGACCAATCCAGAGGTTTTCAAATACCTGGTACTGATGGTGTGACACCACTTTTCAGAATTGTTAAAAGATGCACGGCATCCACTCTATCCATCATGCTTGACGTTTTCAAAGCTTTCTTTTATCGTAAAGTTGCGTCATATCAAGACAATTGGTGGTTGGAGTGTTAAATCCTTTAACATGTCCATCAAGCTCCTGAAATCTACATTTCCTGACGCTCTTCTTCCAGACTCTTATAATGATGCATGCCGATTGGAACGTGGCCTCAACTTTAATTACATAAAGATAGATGCTTGTTTGAATGATTTTGTTTTATTTTGGAAGGAGCATTCTGATAAAGAGAAGGGCCCAAAATGCAACACTCTGAGATGGGTGTTAAGCAGTACTAAGCAAAAGAAAATTCCACACAAAGTGCTAAGACATTTACCTCTGATCCCAAGGTTACAAAGACTATTTGTGTCTAATAAGACTGCCAGGGCAATGAGATGGCATGCTATTGAACGCGTCAACGATTCTGATGTAATGAGGCACCCTGCAGATTCGAAGGCATGGAAAGATTTTGATGTGCAGTACCCACATTTTGCCTCAGATCCTCGTAATGTGAGAATTGGGTTAGCGAGTAATGGTTTTAATCCATTTAACAATATAGCAAAACCCTACAGTATATGGCTAGTGATACTCATAGCATATAACTTGCCCTCTTGGTTATGCATGAAAGATCCATACCTCATGCTTTCCTTGCTAATTCCTAGCCCAAAAGCACCTGACAACGATATTGACGTGTATCTACGCCCTTTAATCGTAGAACTAAAATTTCTATGGGAAGTTGGTGTCAATACATATGATGCATTTACATTACATTCGTTTTGATTACACGCAGCATTACTCTGGACCATTAATGACTTTCCAGTGTATGCTAATCTTTTTGAGTGGAGTACAAAGGAAAAGATGGCATGTCCTACCTGTAATGATGCTACGGATTCATTGTAGTTGGTCCATGGGCGAAAGCACTGTTACATGGGTCATCAGTGGTGGTTGTTACTAGGGCACAGGTGGAGATCTAATAGAGCTAAATTTAATGGTAGTACTGACCATCGGCAAGCACCTATACATTTGTCAGGAGAGGCTATCTTGGAACAATTGAAAGAATTACCAGATGTACACTTTGGTAAGTTATCAAAAAAGGGGAAATGCACAGCCAATGAGTTGAATTGGACCAAAAGAAGTGTATTCTTTGAGTTGTCTTATTGGAAATCCTTGGAATTGAGGCATAACCTAGACATCATGCATGTTAATAATTCTTATATTTATTATATTTTAAGTATTAATTATATTTTAAGTATTAATTTTAATTTAAGTATTAATTTTAATTTAAGTATTAATAATTCTTAAGTTTTTTAAATTTTAAGTATTATTTTTATGTATCTTATTAGTCTTTTAAGTAAAATCTTATTAGTCTGATTCTGTTTGAAATCCCATTCGAACGAACATTATAATGTTCAAATGGGATAAACCTAGATTCCATGCACGAAACAGAGACAAAACACTGAATCAGAAAACACAATTTTCACAAACACAATGTCATAAGATACATATTTCAATAGGATACATTTCACATGGGATTGCACAAACACAAATATACNAAAAAAAAAAAAAAAAAAAAAAAAAAAAAAAAAAAAAAAAAAAAAAGAAAAGAAAAGAAAAAAAAAGAAAAAAAAGAAAAAAGAAAAAAGAAAAAAGAAAAAAACAACTTATACCTCTTCTAAACCTCTTCTCTCTCTCTCAAGAATCCCTTCTCTCTCACTAATATTGTTCCTCTTTCTTTCCACAACACTATCTCACACACAAAATCGCCTATGCGTGCTCTGCCTCCAAAGGAATCCAATTTCATTGTGAAAATGAACTAAAAGTTGAGGTATTTGAATCTGTGAAGTCCCATTCGAACATAAAATTTATGCATCCAAACATGAAAATTTCAAAAAGCTGCCAAATTCTGCCGCAATTTAATTCACATTTGAATGTGTAATATAGTAGTTCGAACTAACAAATCAGAATATTCCTTGGCATATTCTTCAAATGTAGAAAAGATCAGAGGGTATTTTCGTAACCAAATTCCACCAGTGCGTTCGAATGGGGCATTTTCATGTTCAAATAAGTGAATCATTAGATTATTTGGCGCAAAATTTCCCTCCAAACACATTCTACGAGATAAATCAGTTCAAACAGGACGTTATTCTGTTGGAACTAATATTAGTATTATTATACTTATAAGTATTTCCTATAATTTTAATAATTTATTATATATAATATTTTAATATTATATAGTATTTATACACTATAGCAACTATTTTATATTATAATTGATAATATATAATATACTTTTGGTCTAATAGTTAATATAATACATATACTATATATAGTCATTATTAACATATAGTACTTATTAATATATAGTACTTATACAATACTTAGCATAACTTATGAGTATAATTATCACAACTTATAATAGTTATATAGTAACTATATAGTACTTATACTATACTTCTAATAAACTATATACTATATTTGTTAACTTGTTATATAACTTATAATAAGTACAGTTATCATAACTTATAATAGTAACTAATAAATATAGTTAGAGTTATATTATTATATAACTTGTATGAGTATGATTGTCATAACTTATAATAGTTATATAGTAACTATATATAGTTACTTCTAATTGGAACTATATACTATACTTGTTACCTTGTTATATAACTTATAATAAGTATAGTTATCATAACTTATAATAGTTATAGCTATATAGTAACTATACAAGTTAATATAATTACTACACATTAATAAGTACTGTATATAGTACTTATTAGTTATATAGTTACTATAGTGTAAATATTATATATAGTTATTATAACTTATAATAGTTGTAGCTATATACTAACTATATATAATACTTACACTATATTAGCTATATAATTAAGTGTTTATAATATTTACTAAGTACATAGTATGTTATACTTAATAGAATAAATACAAGTATTATAGTACTATTATTATTTTTTTTTTTTTACTTTTGTACTTTGTAATATAAGTATTATTATATATTAGTATTAGTAATATAATTAGAAATTCGTATAATAATTGTTCGAACAACATTTATTAGTTTAATAACCGTTCAAACGGATATTTTACTGTTCGAACTAGATGTCACGAACATCATATACCTAGTTTGAATAGATTGCCATTTAGTAATCCAGTTCGAACCAAAATCCGTCGAGAGCAACCAGATCGCCCCTTATCTCCCCAGCAAAATCCGCCATTCATCTACTATAGCAAGTCCACATTTGAACTTCTAAGATATATGGATCAAGTCTCCTATTCTATTATTTCATTTTATGTTCGAATGGGTTGTGTTTGGGGGCTATGGATTTCGAATCCAAAATCACTCATTTTGGTGTTTTCCGGCCAACTAACACCAAAATAATCGGTAGAAATGATAGAGGCTTCACTCCTTAATAATTTCTACTGATTAAAACAAAGGATAACATCTAGATTGGATTTTTTCGTTCATGGTTGAGTCGACTCAGTCATGCCTGTTTAGCATGTTCCCGTCCGAACGTACTCTAATCCGTTCGAATGCCCAGTTGCCAAACAGATATATCTCTATTCGAACAAATTAAATTCATTCGAATGAACACAAATTGTCTATTCGAATGAACAGAACATGTCGTTCGAATAGAGATTTTTTTAGTTCGAACTATAAAGTTACGTTGGTTAGTTCGAACAAAATATGTTTCATTCGAACTAATTATTTCAATTCAATTCAATATAGTATAATTCTTCAATAATATAATTAAAATTTTATTTAAATTATATTTTTACTTTCGTTGTGGTTAAACATTATACTAAGGGTATCCAGCGGAAGAAGACGTGCAAGAGATCAGACCAGCCAAAGTAGTGGAGCAACTCATGCTCAAGAGACGAGACCTATATTTGTCAAGCGGGAGATCATTTTAGATAACTTTTGCGATCTTTCATGGAAGGGATGGACAATACAATCCATCATCACTGAGCGGGGATGGACACTAATTTGTCAGCAGCAGAGGACTGCATATCTAGAGATGATCAGTGAGTTTTACTATGCCATGGGAGAGTATAACGCTGATGCTCTGCTCTACACCTTAGCGGTCTGGGGAGTGAGTATTATTTTTTCTCCCCGCATTGTTGTTGAGTTCCTTGATATTCTGTGCATGGCCGGCGCATATCCTGTAGTGATTGTGATGACTATGCGCACACCAACGGCTGCACCATCTGATTTAGACACACAGATCGCATCCTCATCGCTAGCGCTGAATGTAGAGCCGATTGTTAGTAAGGATGATAGTGAGGATGAAGATCTACCTTATGATGGTCTCACAGATGATCAGGTCCATCAGCTAGTGTGAGACCCTTCGTCTCCTCCATATGATGGGAGCAAGGTGATCTGACAGGCCGATTCTATAACATTTTTCAGAATGCTTAATTTGATTGTTGGGTATAACATCGATCCAAAAAAATACAAGACTAATTTTGAGATCAATCGAGCCAAATTTTTGTTGCGGATAGCACGCGGAGACCCTATTGATCTGCTATTATATTTCTTCCTTCGCATTTGATCAGAGTCCAGCTATTCCAGTGGAGGTAGTCTATCATTTGCACTGCTGATATCTAACCTCCTACTTCGGTCTAGGGTTACAGTGTCTGGGACTGAGCATAGGTCATCACAGATAAGGCCTGTTAATAAGATCACATTCAGCAAGAGCAATGGGCACTTGCGGAAGACTGGACCAGATCAACCTAGTGGCATGCCAATCAATCCAGCTTGTAGTACTGTCGGTGTTGAGAGACAACCCCTTGGGGCTACTTTGGATCAGGTACGAGCTCTGTTTATGGAGGTCGTTAAGCCTATCATGGAGAAACTTAAGGATCTGGATGGACGCATTAAAATGTTACAAGAGGATGTTGATCTACTTAGCAAATAGATCATTTTCATTCGCATCTTTCACTTCATTATTCGAGCGATTCGGCCTGCTCTCCGTCTGGGAGAGGTCAGAATGCCTCATTCCAAACTGTCTTTTTCTACCCCGATAAGGTAATTCGGACAGCCATGCGGCCGGTTCGCTCATTCGTTGCAGTGGAGTCGGGGTAAGTATTCGGGTAGCCTTGGGGCTAAACCCGCTCTCCTTCACGGGCGGAACAAGACGGTCTTTAACCAATCTCATCCCTTTGTTCCCCACAATAGGTAGGTTGTTCGAGCAATCTATTTTGGACCCGCTCCTACCCGTTGACACTGCAGAAAAATATAAGTTTGGGTCAGATTGGCACTGATCCCACACTTCATAGTAGTGGGGGCCGGAGTAAGTTATTTGGGTAGCTGCGAGGCTGATCCCATTGTCCACTACGGGAGGGATAAGGCAACATTTAGGCCTACCTTTATCTATGGTATCCGGCAGGGAGGTAAGTCGTTTGGGTAGTCTGTTACTGAACCTGCTCCCGTCTGTGACGCTTACGAAGAATAAGAGCTTCTTCCTTCAAGTAGCTGAGGACTAACCCGCACTCCACCGCAGGAAGGATAAGGTAACCTTTAGACCAACCTTTCCCTTTGTGGCCTCGCGGTGAAGTAATTCAAACAGCTATGTGGTTGATCCACTCCTTCGCCATGATGGAGGTCAGGGTAAGTTATTCAGACAGCTGTGAGGGCCAGTCCCGCTCTCCCGAATGAGGAGGTTGACCCACCTGCTCACCTATCATCCTTCGTGGTGAGGTAGGTTGTTCGAGCAGTTTGTTCTGGACCCGCTCCCGCCCGTTGACATCACAGGGAATGGTAGGTTTGGGTCAAGCTGGTGTTGATCTCACACTTTGTCGCAAGGGAGGATGGGGTAGTTCATTAGGGGAGCCGTGGAGCTAGTCTCGCTCTCAGTTGCGGGAGGGATAAAGCAACCTTTAGGCTTACCTTTTCCTATGGTATCCCACAGGAAGATAAGTCGTTCGGGCAATCTGTTACTAGACCCACTTCTGCTTGTTGATGCTTAATGAGGAATGTAAATTTTTGTCTTCGGGTGATCAATGACCGACCAGCACTCCTCCGCGAGAGGGATAAGGCAACATTTTAGGCATACCTTTCCCTTTTTGCCTTGCTGGGAGGTAAGTTGTTGATTGAGTTTCTTTTAGTGGAGTTGACTTTGCTGATGGAGATTATTGATTTTGTCAGAGAGGAGTTCGCTATGTTCCATTACAGGTTGCATGAAAGCATATAAATTTGCCATTGAAATGCAACCTTTTTTGTTCCTGAAATTTGCCATTGAAATGGAAAACCTCTTTTATTAAGGCTCATAATGAGTTGCATGAAAGCATATAAAATTTTGACAATGAATCAAATTAGCAATAAAATTTTTGTAAATGCTCGGCATTCTAGGGGTGCAGCAGCTTGTTTCCTTTTGAGTCACTAAAGCAGTAAGACCCCAAGTGATTTGTGGCGACGACCACCTAAGGGCCTTCTCATCGGGGGCCTAACTTTCCGTCGTCCAGTGCTGTTATTTCTATCTCTTTGAGTACGAGATCTCCAACCTTGAATGTTCTCAGACTCACGCACTTGTTGAAGCATCTCTCAGCCCTTCTTTTGTTGGCCACTATTCTTATCTCAGCTTCTAGTCAGACTTCTTCTAACAGAATTAGTTGTTCTTCTAGCTTCCTATCATGAGACTCTTGTTCGAAGTGCTGAATTTTGTAGGTAGGGATTCCCAATTCTACGAGCGCCATCGCCTCATGGCCATATGCGAAGGTAAATGTAGCCTCCCCAGTTAGCCTTTTTATTATGACCTGGTAGGTCCATCGGACGACAGGGAGTTCTTCTGGCCACACCCCATTTCTGTCGTCGAGCCACTTCTTGAGCATTCCCATCAGTGTTTTGTTAGCCGACTCAACTTACTCGTTACACTGGGGTGTCTTAGGGATGAGTATCGGAACTCAACCCCCAATTCCTGGTACCAATTGTGGTAGTGATCGAAATCAAATTGCCTCCCATTATCCGATATGATGGTGCGCAGGATGCCAACCTGCAAACTACCGACCTTAATAGAAACCGCGTGACGTTGTTCGCCGTGATGGTTGCTAAGGCCTCAGCCTCAACCCACTTGGTGAAGTAGTCCACAGCTACCGCTACAAACTTGACTCCTCCATTGACCGGGAGAAGTGAGTTGACTAGGTCGATCCCATTGGGCCAAGGGTCACGGTGACGTGATCGACGTCAATTTCTCTTATGGGCAATGGAGTATCCTAGCATATTCTTGGCACTTTCGGCATAGTCCTTAGCATCCCACAGGGCATGGGGCCAGTAATAGCCTACTCTTATTACCTTCCCAGCCAACGCCTATCCTCTTGAGTGATTCCCACAAATTTCTTCTTTCGGGGAGATGCACCTTAAAAGTGGTGCCGAGTGACCCCTTCGATACAGGACTCCCTCGATTAGAGTGTAGCGCGCCACTCTATTTTTGATCTTGCTAGCCTCCTGTCTGTCCTCTGGTACCTCATTGGTTTCCAAATATCTGATTATGTCTTCCGCCCAGTCTAAGGCTCCGAGCAGTATTTCCATTACCTCAATCCCCACAGTAGGTACTTCCACAGTTCGGATCATTGTTTGCTCCGGCAGGGGGAGCCCTCCAGTCCAGATGCCACACGTGCCAACTTGTCCGCTTTCTGATTTTCTGTCCTCGGTACATGTTGAATCTGAAATACTTGAAATGGGGGCATTCGACCTTTACCAGTGTTAAATATTTCTTCAACTTTTTCACTTTTACAGCAAACTCTCCTCGCACTTGATTTACCACTACCTGAGAATCAGCCCATACTTTGATCTTAGTGGCGCCTAAAGACTTCGCTACAATTAGCCTTGAAAGTAGTGCTTTGTACTCTGCCTCGTTGTTCATCGTTTTGAATGCCAAATTGATGGCGTAATTGTATTCCTCTCCATCGGACGTGACGATATGCACTCTCACTCCCCCTCCAGCCCGACAAGATGAGCCATCAACAAATACTTGCCAGGATTTTATGAGAGATGCATCATCGTTCTCTGTCGGGAAACCGGTAAACTCAAAGACAAAGTCTGCTAGCACTTGCCCCTTTATGGTGTTCCACGATGCATAATGGATGTCAAACTCGCTCAATTCCACATCCTAATTCATAAGCCAGCCTGAGGTGTCCGATTGTTGTAGCACCTTTTTTAGGGGGTTTCCATAAGGACCTTTACTGAATGAGTTTAAAAGTATGGGCGCAGCTTGCGCATAGTTGCAACTAGTGTAAAAGCCAATTACTTTAAGCTGGGGTACCTGGTTTCAGCCCCCCTATACTCTCAACTGGTGTAGTAGATCCACCTCTGGACCCCCACCTCTTCGCTTAACAATGCTAAAGAGATTGTTTGACGAGAGACTGCCTAGAATAGGGTTGATGTTTCCCCACACAGGGGTTGGCTGAGGAGCGGTGGGCTCGTAAGGTACTTCTTGAAGGCTTCGAATGCCTGATCACACTCGCCATCTCATTCTTGTGCTCTCCACAAGACTTTGAAGAAATGTAGGCATTTGTTAGTGGATCTTGACATGAACCTGTTGAGGGCGGCCACTCGTTTAGGTTTCGAGGTGGAGCCATGTTGAGGATGGCCTCCACCTTCTTGGGGTTGCCTTCGATTCTGCATTCATATATCATGAATCCTAAGAACTTTCCCGTTCCGACACCGAAAGCCCATTTTGCTGGGTTCAACTTCATTTGATAGTGTCGCAGTATCACGAAAGCCTCCCTTAAGTCTTGTAGGTGTTGTTCCAGGATCCCATTCTTAACCAACAGGTCATCCACGTAGACCTCCATATTTCTTCCTATCTAGTCTTTGAATATACAATTGACCAATCGCTGGTAGGTGGCGCCCGCATTCTTAAACCCGAAAGACATTGTCGTGCAACAATATAAGCCTCGGTCAGTGATGAACGAAGTTTTATCTTCGTCCTCGTGGTTCATACGAATTTGCTTAAACCTAGAGTAGACATCCATAAAGCTGAGCATATGGCTACTCGCCTTAGAGTCGATGATCAGGTCAATGCGAGGAAACAAGAAGCTGTCTTTTGGGTAGGCTTTGTTGGGGTAGGTGAAGTCGACGCACATTCTCCATTTGCCTCCTAGCTTCTTTACGAGCACTACGTTGGACAACCACTTTGTGTAATGGGCCTCTCAGATGAATCTTGTGCTCAGCATATGGTCCACTTCCTCGGCTATGGCGATATTCTTTTCTGCACTGACGCTTTGACACTTTTACCTCACTCCTTTGGCCATTGGGTCAACACTAAGGTTGTGCTGTATGACCTCTAGTGCTATTCCGGGCATATCCTCATGGCTCCAAACAAACACATCCTAATGCTCAATGAGGAGTTGCTTCATGGCATTTCGGGCTTCAGTCGTCATTTCGCTATTGATCCTTACCCCTACATCTAGTCGATCTGGGTTAAGATGAATAAGCTCCAATGGCTCGATTGGTTCCACTTTTCTGAACTCCTACTCATCTCAGACTTTCGCTCATGACCTCCATATAATCGGGAGTTGGCAGCAAGGTGCAGGCATCCTCCGCAAGATATGCCTTGCTTATCCAGCCGTTCATAGGCATCTCTTCTTAGGTGTGCGTGTAGCTTTCTTCCGATGTGCCCTTCTCACTTCCAAGAACTTGGTTCTCTTGTTGGTTAACTTCCATGTCACTGGTAATACCGGTGAGCTCCCAAGTTGTCTGAAACAGGTTGCCTCAGGCATGCGAAGTATGCATAAGACCTAAAACAAATCCCACAGATAGCGTCACTATTAACGTCATGTTTCGTACACCTTTGAGTCAGGCTCTGACAACTCAAGTCTTCTGAAATAGGTCTGCAAAAGATAGGGGAGAAGGTAACTAGGAGAGGGCGGCGAGGGCCGGAGAGTTTCCAATGCCAAAGTTATTAAATATTCTTGGAAGTTTGTAAATAAATGAAAGAGTCCAGGGATTAGAGAGATTTTTCATACCTGGAGCTTGTTATTTATATTGTGAGTTGGGGGAGGCAAATATCGTCTTTGTCTCCATAGAGTTCATGCTTCCTCTATTGGTTCTGTTATCAGAGTCTTTTAATACAGCGTGGCTCTACAATGGCACCATAAATATCGCATGTTGCTCGATAGTGGCGCCATTAATGCGCCGTGGTTTCCTGGCTTTGCGTTTATCCCTTGTGAGCGATAAATGGTCTGATATTGATGGGGTTGTGATTGATGAGGAATGTGTGCCAATCGATTGGTTGATTATTTTCAATAGGAAAATGATAGTTGCAGTCAGAAGTGTGCAAGCGCTGTGCAATCACTTTAAAAATAAATAAATATGAGACTCATATGATAAAAAATTAATTTTTAAATAGAAGACTCCACTCTTTTCAAAGTGACTGTACGGCTCTTGAACACTTCACGATTGTACATATCATTACTCTTTTCGATAATATGGTTTGGCATTGAAAATTTGGGATGAAATAGACATGTAAAATTTATCCGATCAATGTCTAAGATTTTAAGTAGCAAAAGGATGAAGATAAAAGTTGGTAGTAAACTTCAAGGGAAGCTCGATTAATCGATTTGGATTCAAACTTAATAAAATCTAAACTGATAATTTAGAATGAAGAAACTTCTAACTAAAGATTTGACTGCCTTATCCATTAATAATAAGACAATGATATTATTCAGATATTTTTAAGAAAAATTCCTAATAGTTAAAATAAAGTTAAATTATTTATGGGCTTAATTTTATTTATTTATTTATTATTATTATTTTATTCTAACTAACTGCTAAAAATAAAACACAAATTCTTTTTAACTCCGTGCATAAGTCTGGACATCAGACGGTGCTAATACGTCGTGAAAAGACACTGACATTGTCGTATTCATCATGTCTCACAAGTTTTGTACCAGGACACTCCAATTACCACTAAGATTGGTGATTCGATGGTACTTGAGTGTTTTGTTTTTTTTTATTTTATAACCAATGAATCATTCATTCCAGTTAGAAAAGTCCTCACAAGAAGTTGTGTCAATCAAGCCATACAGCTTGTGATACAATAGAATGACAAGAACCCCAACACATTACAATATCCTCAACATTCCATATCCTCGCTAATTGGTGCGCTACTACATTACCTAGCCTATTCACATGTTGAATCTGAACCTGGTGAAAACCCCTCATCATACGTCGAATGTCGTGAGGAAGAAATGCAAAATCTGTGAAAAATTCAGTTTGGGAGTTCAAAGCATTCACAAGAAGCAAGTAATCCATATCCAACACTAATTTTTGAACACCCCATTGAGCACAAAATTGTAAACCCCTCAACATTGCACTTGCCTTAATAAACTCCGGAGAAGCAACATCAGCTTCTAACTTACTACAAGTAGCCACCACACTGCCTTGAGAATCCCAGAGTATAATCCCAATACCTGCCTTATTTTGATCAGGAAAGATCGCCCATCCAAATTTAATTTCAAGAAATCCGGTGGGGGAGGAGACCAACAAAGCACTTTTTTTACTTCCTTACCAAAACCATCAAAAACTTGCACCTGTTTGTAAGCCGACTGCAATGAGAGGGCATGATTAACCATCGCTGAACAATGATGCATCACCTGTTCATATAAAATCTGGTTCTTGCGATACCATAAAGCCCAACAAATAACAAAAAATGTTGCAAGCATTTCAGCACCACCTTTATCTATAACATGAAGCGCCAAATCCCAAAAAGATAAATTAGGATGTAAGTTTCTCAAAGAAGGTAAATACCGCAGGAACATATCATGAATTACAAGGCAGAAAAATAAAGCATGGGCTACATCTTCAGAACACAGATTGCAGAAAACACATGTATCTTCATTCTTTATATTCCTTCTTTTCAAATTTTGAGAGGTAGGCAAGTACTCTTGGCATGCCCTCCAAGCAAAAATCTTCATTTTCTTGGGAATCTTCAACTGCGATAAACACTTCCAAAACTTTGAAAAATGTTCACTTCTAGACCCCTCACCTAGATTCTGAGAAGCTGCACACTGCAGTACCTTATACCCACTTTTGACTGAGTAAGACCCACTTCATTCGTGAGCCCAAAACCAAGAATCTTCTTGAGATAAGTAAAGATTAAGCCTCAGAATCAGATTCGACAGTCTTGTATTAAAGAGAGCTCTAACAACATCAATCTTCCACCACCCTGTACTTTCCTCAATTAATTCATGAACCATCAAAGTATCATTATTCATCTGCCCCATAGCTTCCTGAACCTCCTCTCGTCCACAACCAGGTATCCAAGAGTTGTGGAAAACTCTAACACTCCAACCATTTCCCACTCTCCGCATACAACCAGATTTTAACAAAGGCACTGCACTAAAAATACCTTTCCAAACATAAGAAGCTTTAATATCAATATTGGCCTTAAACAAACAACAATTGGGAAAGTACCTTGCTTTAAACACTCGATAAAGAAGTGAATTCTACTGAGTGAGAAGCCGCCAGCCTTGTTTTGCAAGTAGAGCCAAGTTAAAATCAGTAAGATTTTTAAAGCCCAAACCATCCCGAAATTTAGAAAGACAAAGTGTCTCCCAATTAGCCCAATGAATTTTCTTTCCTTGAGCTTGATTACCCTACCAAAATCTAGACATCATCATCTCTAACTCATGACACAAAGACTTTGGAAATAAAAAGCAACTCATAGCATAAGTTGGTAATGACATATCTACAGCTTTTACCAAAACTTCTCTACCACCTTGGGAAATCATATTCCCTTTCCAAACTTGTAGTTTTTGCCACAACCGATGTTTAATACCAGAAAAAGCCCGTTGTTTTGATCTCCCAACCATTGGTGGTAGCCCCAAATATTTTTCATACTGCTGTGTAGAACTTCCACCCCAAAGCTGCATAATTTATGTTTGCAAGTCTTCATTAACATTTTTACTAAAGACCATTGATGTCTTCTCTTTGTTATACACTACCCTGATGCCTTCTCATAGTCATCCAAGAGAAGCTGGATCTTTTCATTAGTACCAACATTAGCTCTACAAAAGATCACACTATCATCCCCGAATAACAAATGATTGACTCTTAGACCCCCTCGACAAATTCTAACCCCTTCTACCATACCGGGCCCCTCATTCCTTTTTAACAAACTGATCAATCCTTTAGTACAGAGAAGAAACAGATAGGGAGATAATGGATCACCCTGTCTAAGCCCTCTACTCAAGGTAATGTGCCCTTGTGGATTCCCATTCACAAGGACTGAAAAAGAAACAGTTGAGACACAATTCATAATAATATCAATCACCTTTCGTGCAAAACCAAGAGCCCCCATAATTCTTTCTAGATAGCACCATTCCACCTTGTCATACGCCTTGCTCATATCAAGTTTTATAGACATAAAACCATTTTTTCCATTTCTCTTGTTCCTAAGGTAATGTAATAGTTCATAAGCCACTAAAACATTATCCATAATTTGCCTACCTGGAACAAAAGCACATTGGGACTCCGAAATAACCAAAGGCAGAATTTGTTTTAGTCTATTCGCAATAACTTTAGACATGATCTTATAGAGAATATTGCAAAGACAAATATGATGAAAATCAGATACTCTAACTGAGTCAGACTTTTTTGGAATCAAAGTAATAAAAGTATGATTTACCTCCCTTGGAAAACCACCAGAATTCAAAGCATTTAGCACTGCATCACTTACTGATTTACCAATCACTCCCCAATATTTTTGGAAAAAAATTGGGGACATTCCATCTGGCCCGGAGCCTTTGAAGGGTGCATTTGCTTAATAGCAGCCTCCACTTCAGCTGCCTCATAAGATCTAGTTAAATCATCATTCATGAAATCAGTAACTTTACACTCCACCCCTGATAAAACATCGTCTACTTCAACCCGATCTGCAGTTGTGAATAGACTCTGAAAATACTCCACAATCAGCTCATTCAGCTGCTCTCCACGCTTCCAACCACCCCTACCATCTTGCAACTGTAGATTTTTGTTCTTCCTTTTTCTGGTAGTAGCTTTGGTATGAAAATAGTGTAAATTACTATCCCCTTCTTTAAGCCACACGACTCGGGATCGTTGTTTCCACATGATCTCGTCCCTCTCCAGCCACTTTTGAACATCATCACGTGCACCCTTATGATGTCACATAGACTGACAAGTTGGATTAGCTTCCTGAATATTCTTAAGGCACAATTTGGCACTAGCAAGCTCTCTTTGAACATGACCAAAAGAACTTTTATTCCATCTTTTTAATTCAGTTGCACACTTTGAAATACAACCCATTACTTGGTGAATAGAATTAGGAGCTGATCCCTCTTCATCCCTCCACTCCCTTTCAATAATGGTAGCACATTTCTTTTCACCCACCCACATAGCCTCAAACCGAAAAGGTTTAACTCTACCCGTACTAGCTAAGCCTCCCAAGTATCCAACCAAATGGGGATATGATCCGAATAAGCTGCTCCTCCATGTTGGACCATCAAATTCGGAAAAGCAGTGCACCATCCCGAATTTACTAGGAAACGGTCCAACCTTTCACTAATAACACCTTCACCTTCACGTCGATTACACCAAGTAAACGGAACTCCAACAAAACCCAAATCTCTAAGATGCCCTTCCTCTAATACAGATCTGAAACTGCCCATCAACCTCTCATTCCTCAATCTCCCCCCACTTTTCCCATCTTGATTAAGGATCTCATTAAAATCACCAAACACCAACCAAGGACTCTCAATCCGGTGTCCCAAAGATTTGATCAGATTCCACACTTCCTCCCTTCTACTCAAATCTGGACGCCCATAAACACTCGTAAGAAAATATTGACTCCCATCTCCATTGTAATTTTGAATTTCGAAGTGAATATGGTGCATTGAAAAATTAATAACAGACAAATACAATTCGTCTTTCCAAAGCAAAGTTAATCCACCATTACGACCCAAATAATCAACTACAAGACAATTTGAAAAACCAAGCTTATACTTACAATAGTCCCACTGCCGAGAGGTTAAACGAGTTTCTTGTAAGAAAAGCACATCGAGATCTTCCTTCATAAGCAGTCACGAAGAGTACGAATACCTTGTGGGTTCCCAAGCCCACGAGGATTCCAGCTCAAGATTTTCATGGTGTTTGGCAGGGCTGTGCAACAGCCACTGCCAATATCTCAAGGGTAGAATCAGATACATGTACATTCTTAATCTGGCGCCCTTCATCCTCCTGTATAGAGACCAGCTTCTGTTTACGTGCGCCAATAGCTCCTTCCTTCAATGGCGTAGATTTCACTTGCCGATTAGAGTGCCCAGATGCTGCTGCAAAGTCTCCAACAACTGCGTCGAAGGAAAGTTTCTTCGTTTGCGTCTGGGTAGAACACACCCATGCCCTAAAAGCAGATTTTGGCTTCCAAACTGGTGGACCTTTGCCTGATACTACAGTCTCACTTGTGGGCTTCCTCACTTGTTCCATCTCGTGTGGGCTTGGACACAATCCAACTTCTTCAGTGGATACAAGGCGTGGGCCCAAGTCCAAAACAATACTCTTAACAATAGGAACCTCAACCAGATGATTTTCTTGGACAATGGAAATGATGCTATCCCTCACTCGCTCTGAATCCGATGTGTCGACCAATCCCAGTCGTACGTGGCCCAATTTCTTTGCACCTTCACTAAAACCTGCTTGAGATGCCAAGAGAAACTGCTTCTCCTCAATTACCAGACCCATTTCCTTCTCCCCCACATACGCACGCTCTGTTATGGGTATGGCTTCCCGTAAAGGAAGGCTCCCCACCAACCCAGCAGTTACAGTCTCATTCTCCGGTGGGAAAGCAGCTCCCTGAGCAGACTCAACCTCCATAGTCGGCGGTGGTTCTGCATTGCGTCTCCCCTCTTTACCATGACCCGCGGAACCAGCTGCCACCCGCGATTATGCGAAGAAAAACCTGCTCGAAGCCAAGCTCCATAAGGCATTTGTTCAATCCCTACAGTGACAGAATCATACTCCGAACAGTCGTGAAAAGCATGACCCAGTAATCCACACTGGTACCAAAAATCAAGGAGCCTTTCATTCATACACCAAACGAACCCAACAGTAATTTGCATCCCCTAATTTCAGTTTTTTTCTACGTTGAAGCAGTTTGGAAATGTCTAAGAGAATCCATACTCTTATGAACTCACCCCACTCAACCTCCCCTTTAGCCAGATCAACCTCTAGAAAATCTCCAATCAGGCTGCTAATTAATTTACCCACATACGAATTCCTAGCCATCAGTGGCAAATCATAAATCCTCACCCAAAAAGGGGCATGAACAATTGTGAGACCAATAGCCTGCACCAAACCATCAAATTCCTTCAGAAGCACTAACAGTTTGTCAAACGCCCAAGGGCCCTCAAGCAAGACCTTAACTTTATCTTTCACATCCTCAAACTCTACCAGATTGAAAACTGAGTTCATATGACGAATCTTGACACCTTTCACTGTTCCCCACACTTTCCTCATGGTTTGTTTAAAAACTTCATAGTTATAATTCTTCCTAGTTAGCAACTTCATAATTAAGCAGTTCTCCCCTCGAGAAAGAACTTCCTGAACTTGATTGGTCTCCACCACCACTTCTTCAGATTCCTCCTCAGTAAGAGATAGACTAGCATACTTCATCTCTAAAGTGTCAACCATGTTTCCACTAGGGCTCGTACCAAGACGAGTAAAAAACTCTACTCTGGGTGCAGAGAGAGTACTTCTTACGGACATCAAGTTTGTATGCTAAAAATGATGGTACTTGAGTTACTCCCATGCATTTTGACATGTTCTAAATCTTGGGTCCAAATTCGAATATGAATTCGCTAGAGACTATTAGTACTACCAGTTTAAGAATTCATTAATTTCTTAATGGAATTTGGGTTTTAGCTCAAACTCGACTTGAGAAAATATCTATAGTTTCTTGCCTTTCTAGGTAGGCTCCTTCTATCCGGTTCCAAATATGCAGTGTACTACTACAATCACGCCTAGATAAGGATGCTATTGGTACCTCCGATTTTTCCATCTTACCCTTTCATCATGGATAAAAGTCACACTCCAATTCTTTTTGGAAAATGATAGGGATGCCGCTGGAAATCTTGCTCCAATATTTTATTTTATTTTTAATTCTTTTTTAATTAGTGATTAAAAAAGTGTTATTTAATAATATTATGAATTTTTCTTTTTTTTTAAATAGTTTTAAGTGTTAAAAAATGATGTGAAAAAAAAGCTTAAAATATTTGTTTCTTTTTTCACATCATTTTTTAACACTTTTAAATATTTTTAAAAAAAGAAAAAAATTCATAATATTATTAGATAACATTTTCTTTATCACTAAGTGAAAAAAAAAAGAAAAAAAAAAAAAAAAAAAAGAACGGGATCCCTAGCATTACCCTTTCTTTTTTTGTTTTTGGGAAAGCCATGCATGAATGCCTTGGACAAACAAAACCATTGAATATTTAAGAACCATCAAAACTTTGAGCAAATTTTTCAAACCATAAGCAATGACTCTAGACCTCAAGTTGATCACCCCTGGCATTCCTTCGTGGATGGATATTTAAAATTACGTTTGGGTAGTGAGGTATTATTAGATATTCTGTTAATAGTAGTGATAAAGAAGTTGAGATAGTACTAAAGAATCTAGGATATATAACTTAAAAAGCTGAATTAAGAAGTACTCCATGATCTCAAAGATATTCATGCATACCATCAAAATCATTAGATGGAGTAATAATAACATCTTTGACCTGCAGTGAAAAGCCCATGACATGCTTGACAAAAGTTCTTAAAAACACAAATAAGTTCTTAATTAACATATTTGCTAATTAGCATTAATAAACCTCCGAATGATCGTCTTGTTGGGGTTTTGACCACTTATTTACTCGCTTGCTAGCTTCCTCAGCCTGCAATTCCAAGTACAAATTTATGAGCTCTATATCAATCAATTAGCTCATGTATGTAAAAGATATCATACATGGAAGATCAATATATATAGGTAATCCTACTTGCTTATCCCAATCGCTTCGTAACGTTATGATAGCCAAGATTATAGTCTGGATGGCAGTCCCACCGAAGATCATCCCTCCCCAAATACCCTGTCACACCATTTTGCATAAGCATATAGAAATGAGAAAAATAATAATGATTTATATGCATCAAGATAATTGTATAGATTAGAAGAAAAAGTATACTCATCATCTCCACACAACACACACCACACATAATTTTTTATTTTTTTATTTTTTTCTCTTACCAAATGCGTGGTGTATGGATGATGAGTAGAAGAATTCAATTAATTTAGGAAGAATAAAACTAAATAAAATTAAAATAAATGTAGAATGTAAAGATGATGAGTAGCAAAACCCTTTTCTTACATGCTCAGGACCTTTCAAAGATCGGCTACTTACTAAATATTTAAGGAAAGAGATTGTAGATTACAAATTTTTATTAGTTTAACAATGCAATGTCATTTCTACTAGATGCAGTCACGAGTTGTGTAAATGCTATGCATTCCTTTTGAAAAATAATGGAGTTCATCATTAAAAAATTAATTATTTTATCTAGGTCTCATATGTACTCACTTTTTTCAAAACGAGTGCGTAACGCTTACGCACTCATTTTGAAAACAAATATCTCATTCCTCAAAATAAAATGTATATATGCTAGTTTGAAGCTGAACGATGTATCAGCTCCAAGGTCTGCAAATTTTACGTAAGCCTTTTAAAAAAAAAGTGAGATTTATCATAAAAATAAAAAAATAAAAAAATAAAAAGTTAATTTTTTTTTTATATGAGTCTCAAGTTTTTTAGGAAAAAAAAAACTATATGGGACTTATAAAAACTAAATCTATACAAATAATTTTTCTAGAAGGTGGTCCAACTAAGTAATCTCTTTGCTAGGTTGTCTAGCTGTTCTCCAGGTTTATTTATCATATGAGACAAAGAATTTATTCGTATTATCACAGTTCAAGGTCCAGCCGTGCCATGATTGCTTCGGGACCCAACCATTGAATACACGTACCCATCTCTCATCTTCACATTTAAATGAATACTACATATTTAGTTATATTTTTTTAAACACGTGGTCTTCAATTCGCCTTGTCCTCTCAGTTGGGGAATATATTATGATCCTCTTAATTTTATTTGAAATTAATAGTATCTATTTATCAATTTAATGACTATTAAAAAGACAAAAACTAAAATATTTCAAACAGTATTGAATATTTTCATTTTATTGGCACCAGGTATCCGGAAACAGCGTCCTAACTAATCCCAGAAGCATATAAGCGCTCAGAAAAGAGTTTTCTGAATTCAATGAAAAAATTCCTCAATCCAATAGCCCTTAAAAGATTGTTTGCATCGAGTGAAATTCAAACTTTGGATCTTCAAAGAAGCATACCATCAAAACCAAAGTCTTTTACCATTTGAACCAATCCCTAGAGGTTGTTTCACTTATCGATTTAATGATTTTTAAGAAGACAATAATTAAAATACTTCCAATTTTATATTAAATGATACAACCGGTAATGCTACCAAGATGCCGAGATTGCTTGCATGCAAATTCAAGATCAACTTGTTTAGAGGAAAAGAAAAGGACTAGCAATGAAAATAGGGAAATGGAAGCTATACATACCATAATGCCCAAGTCGAAGATCCATCCCATTAGAACTCCAAGAGGAAGTCCAATAATGTAGTAGCATCCCAAATTTATATATGCAACGGTTGCTTGCCATCCCGATCCAACGTTATAAGATGCTTAGCGAACTTTTATTTTTGAAAAATGATTCTAAAAGAGAGGATTGCTCATTCTTTATAAACGTGGCCAAGACCTTGTCCATAGACAATGTAAGATTAATCCTCAACATGAACCATTGACAACTTTGCAAATCTCAACGACCAATACAAAAGTTGTGCACTTTCAAGACCTATTGGGAACGTGTTTTAAGTGTCAAGTCAAATGGATTAGGAAATAATTATTAATAAAACAAAACAATTGTCTTGGCATAAAATAGATATGCAAAGATGCACACTCCATGGCTATACGACAATATGTTCAGATCCTACGAATCAATCGAATAAAAAATGCTTTATAAAATTCCAGGTGTGCTGACATATCCCTGTTCTTGTGAAGGAAAACACTAGATATACGTGAATTTATTTATTTATTTTGGGTTAATTCTGTGTTGTGTAATGTGTGTAGTCTGAAATTGATTATGAAATTAGAAAGTGGGAAAAGGGGAGGAGGGTGACAAATGGATACCCGGTACCAGCCAAAAAACTCAAAGCAATCATCAGGTCCCACCCATTGATGCTCATGCTGCAAGAGACGAATTAAATTATCAAGAAAATCAGTAGCAGTGGACATTAATCAAAGTGCAATTTTTCCATAAACTTGTATTTTTCTTGTTTTACTACAGCATATTAATCTTGACTTGAACCAAACAGCTGGAAACAGGGGAAAGGGGAAATCTATTACCAGATTGACAAGGCATCCACGGCAAGAGTGGCATTCTTCAAGTATCCAGTCATCAACACCAGTATTTTGTAGTACCAGTTCTCCAAGCTGTATTCATCACCAGCAAAAGACAAGGTAATCAGAACTATCATCATTAAAAACAGCATCAATGGAGGAGGAGAAGAAGGAAACTGGACTTTCTTTACAAATATTGGATTTAGCAAAATCATCAATGCAGAAAGCTTAAGAGAAAAAGTACCAGAGCATGACTCCCGAAGAAACAGAGAGTTTGATGAATTCCCAGAGACCCGAAAAGGCTTGAAAAGAGAATCCAGTCCAAGTTTCAGGACATCCACCAAACATGGCGTATCCATACAATGCGAGGACAGAAACCCACCAAGAGATGTCCAAAGCAACAATAATACCAACAAGCCCCAAATCCCACACGTAAACGACGAGGCATGTACTCAATAGATTAACTATTAAAGCTGCCAAAGACGCCCAAGCAATCACAAAGGTCTTGAGCTGGGACTGCAAGAACCGCTGCACTGGGAACAGAAACCCAAAGCCGAAGAGCAACGGTAAGAGCCTGAGAGCCACCAACTCCGACAACTCTGCAACTTCGTCGGACTGTCCTAAGAGTTTCAGAATCGGAGCGGCAAAAATGTAAATGGGCAAGAGTAGAATGCAGCAGAGGAAGAGCACAATCCATGACCTTTGCATGTATATGCCCAACATGTCGTACCTCTTCGCCCCAAAAGCCTGACCACACAGTGTCTCCAATGCGCTCGCCATCCCTAACTTCATTTGCAGCTCTCAGAATATTTGTTCAAATACAAAAGAGATGATTCCAACAAGAACAGAGTACTGGAATTTACCAGGAGGCCGAAACTGAAGCCGAGGATGACATTTATGGCGATGGAAATGGCAGCGAGTTCCGCGACGCCGAGGTGGCCACCAAAAGCTTGACTGATGACGTTCATGGAGTAGTTTACGACGCCGCTGAAGATGGCTGGGCCGACAATGTGCCATAGCTTCTTTGATTCGACCCAGGACCTTGATGCAAGTTCTTTAGCATCTCGATTTTCAGCCCCATCTATTATTGGCGATTCTGACAAGAGTGGATGGATCAGAGCCTCGTCGTCTCCGTTGGTAATGCTCCCCATTGAAGAAACTCGATCGTCTGGATCAGCTACTTGCCCAGCCATAAGGAACGACGTCTCGTTTCCCGAAAATTATATTAAATGAAAGGAAAATGGTGCCTGTGCGAAAGAAAAGTAATTAATTTAGGAAAATACTCTAGTCATAAATTGATTACGTAAAAGTAATCCTATAAATTGACATGGCTTGATATGATTTGTCAGATTGTAAAGTTACTTTTATTATAAAATAAATTTAATAGATCAAATGAAGTCACAACAATTTATATGATTTTTTTCTATAATTTCTTTATAGATGTAGCAGTCCTCATTAATTTAAGAAGCAGCATTTGACAGGAATATAAAAAATCATTTATAGAGTTGAAAGTTTCCCACTTGTTTAAAAAATAGTTCCGCTGCTGAGCGGCTGTTAAAATGAGAAAAGTTGCCCACCATTCACACAGTGATATGTAGATAAAAATATAATAAATCCTTCAGATTTTATCATACAGAATCACAAAAAAACTTTAGCTGAGAGGATAACTGTGCTCACACTGAGCTTAGCCTGATTTCTCTGCCAAACACCTCATCCCCGCTTCATTGAACCTCTTTGCCTCAAGACCAATTTTTAACCCTATTTTGCTACTCAATTGTAACACCACAAAGCCGGCATGAATTTCAAAAACAAATAGGCATCCACACTGTAAAACCCAAACTAGATTATTCCCGAATCGAGGAAGGAAAAGAAAATGAGAACGCAAGTAACTAGGATAATGCAATTAGGAGGTAGTGAAAGATCGAGAAAAATAATAAAACCTTAAGGGAGCAAGAACACGAGCGGAGAAAAGGAGGGATAAAATCGAACAACTTTTATCAACAGCAGTACAAACCATTCAAGTCAGGTGCTTCGTTCTGAATTATTTTGGATTTTTTAGGGGAAAATTTTTCTTTCCTTTTTCTTTTCCTAAATGCTACATCATGTTTTCATGGGAAGAAATAATGAGAAAATGACAAATAGAAATATGAGGAATATCATGTTTTCACGGAGTGGGGTTGCAAAGGGAAGGGTCTGTGAATAGCAAGTTGGAAGGGGCTTTCAGCTGCAAAGGGGTTTTGAAAGGAGAAAGGGAAGGAGCTGCGAGCTGTGAAGGGATGGGTTTTCAAAGGGGTTCTGTTGCGATTCAAAGGGGCTGCAAAGGGGAGGGGGTTGGGTCTCTCGCGAAGGGGAAGGGGCGAATGAGTAGCGATTCAAGTTATTTTTTTGTTTTCTCTTGAGGGCTTTTGTGTTCTTGAGAGTTTTTGCTTGGTATCTGTCCAAAAGTAGTAGAAGATGGAACCAGGTTCCTTCGTTCTAGAGAATCTGCAATGAGCAAGGTAAGTCAAGTAAGCGGATTCCTCTCTTTCTCTATATTGCACTCCCTCTCTGTTCCTCTCGACCTCAGCCCATCCTCCAGATCGTCTGAGTCACCGCCACCGTCTAGGTCACAAGCATTGTCTGGGTCGAGCTCCGGCACCGTTTGGATTGAGCGCCGTGCAAGATGGCAGTGTTGAGATCTTGAGCCCATCGGGGTTCCTCATGAAGAAGTAGAAGGGGTAGCATACGAAATACGAGTGGGGAAGAAGGTGTAATGGATTCAATGATCAGCTCCATGCAGATGTAAAATAAACACAATATATCGTCTACATGTCGCGCTGTGAATGGAGAGTTGCTATTCTTTACCTAACAACTGGACCGTTCCCAGCTTTTCTCTTTAAAAAAAGGGCATTTCAATGCTTTTCACTATTTTTAAGATTTGTAAATTCTATGTATTATTTTTCTTTTAAAAAAAATTGGGTTTTAATCAATGTTTTGAATACCGTACCAGACGTCGTACCAGTCAAGGCACTGGAACGAAATATTTCGGTACTGGTACCGTTTCATGTACCATTTCGGGATAGTCGATATATGAATAAATTATATATATAAATTATATACCAAAATAATAGTTTATATATGAATAAATTATATATAAAACATATATATAAATTATAAATAGTCTAGTCTGAATTGAGAGTCGAAAAATGAGCTTGTAGTTTGAAAAAATGAAAAATAAAATAAAAAAAATTGAAGGTCGAAATATCGACCGGTACGGACCAAAATACAGGCCGGATACACCGGTTGTACCGGCCTGTATTTTGACCCGTACGAAATATACATAACACCTGTATCGGACCAGTGGCTGGTACGGCATATTTCGGCCGTACCGGCCGGTACGGTACGGTACGGTATTTAAAAAAGTGATTTTATTTAGATTTTAAATTTATTAACGTTTTTCAAATTGAGTATTAAGCGAGATTTATACACTTAAAACTACAAATATTATGTAAATTCTGCTCACTTCTATTGATAAAAGTGTATAAACATGTGATCTACATGAAAAATTATTTTTTAAATAGTGAATCTCACTTTTTTCAAAAAGACTGCGCAAGATTTATACATCCTAAAATTATATCTAGTATTACTCTTAGATAGATAAAAAAAAAAAAAAAAAAAAAAAAAAAAAAAAAAAAA
>QEOW01073388.1:29452-42240 GCA_003123825.1 Juglans hindsii
TTTTTTTTTTATAATAAGAACTTCATTCAAGACATCAAAATAATGTGCTTACAAACTGGAATGATCTAACCAAAGATACTTTGATAGAAAATGAGGAACAGACCCCATCCATATTTCCAAATCTGGGATAGACCATGCATGTTTGGCAAGACAATGAGCAACCTGATTCCCACCTCTAAGCACATGTTGAATCTAGTGCTCTTCAAAATGACTTAGCAGATTACATACCTCCTTCAGCAAATTACCTTGAGCTCATAGTGAATCTTCGTTAGTAGACATTGCTTCCACCATGAGTAAACTATCACTTTCCAGCACAACCTTCTTAATTCCCATATGCAAACTAAACTGCAAACCTTGGAACATGGCTAGTAATTCAACTGACTCAGGTTCACTAAGCTCATGCTCTGCCTTGCTCACAACCATTAGTATTTCTCCATTCTCATCCCTAAGTACAGCACCCACCCCAGTTTTCCGAAGATCAAAAAATAGTGCAGCATCTACATTTTGCTTACAGTAACCTGGTGGAGGAACCTGCCAACAGCCCACCTTGTGCATAGCGTAGTTGGTTCTGCAGACACTGGGAAGTCAGGTTTCTTTTGACTAATGGCATAGTTTGCAGTAGTTATAGGGTCCAATAGAGAGTGTTCAATAGTCCACTTGTTTCGCCTGTACCAAAAAGCCCATGCAATTAAAAAGAATCTGGCAAGTAACCCTTGTTCCCGTCTATGTAATAAGAACTTGACTACCTCAGTTATAGAGCACATATCATTCAAATTTGTTAAGACAGGCAACAATTGTATCCATGCGGCTCTAATGACAAAACAATTTAACATAGCATGAGATGCATCCTCAGCTGGATAATTGCAAAAATCGCATCCAGCACTTTCAACAACTTTCCTCTTAAAAAGGTTATGTTTTGATGGAAGGCTTTCCGTACAAACTCTCCAAGCAAACACTTTAACTTTGTTGGGAACTCTCATTTTCCAAATAGCATTCCACATTTTTTTCTCCTCATTGCCACTTGAACTCTCAGCAGTGTCCTGGTTGAGCAAAGAGTTGAAAAATTTGTACCCACTTCGCACACTAAAAACTCCATTTTTCTCATACCTCCACATCCACACATCTTCTTGTTGACCTGGGCTGAGAAGGATCTTCATAATATCTGAGGATGTTCTTGGATTAAAGAGAGCTCTAACTCTTGAAACATTCCACCAACCTGCTTCAATATCCATTAGGGAAACTACCCTTGCTTAGAGGTCCTTCTCTACACTTCCATGTTCCTCCAACAATAAAGATTGATGACCAGGCACCCAATTATCTTGCCATACCAGAGCAGTGGCCCCATTCCCAATTCTCCATTGTCAACCTTTAACTAAAAAGCTTCTAGCTTCCCAAATTCCTCTCCAACTATAAGATGAGTTATGACCCAAATGAGACTTAAAAAAAAGGTATTAGGGAAATACCTTGCCTTAAGCAATCTATAGACTAGTGAATCCTCATATTTAAGCACCCTCCAAGCCTGTTTGGCTAGTAATGCCATATTAAAAACTTTGAGGTTTCTAAATCCCATTCCACCCCTACACTTGGAAATACACATTTTATCCCATGCTACCCAATGAATTCTCCTCCCATCAGCTCTTTGTTCCCACCAAAACTGAGCCGTCATCTTTTCTAAATCTTTACACAAAGTAATGGGCAATTTAAAACAACTCATAGCAAAAGATGGAATAGAACAAGCGACAGCCTTTAATAAAATTTCATGGCCCCCTTGAGACAAAATTTTTTCCTTTCAACTCTTCAATCTCTTCCATACCCTACTTTTAATATCTTCAAAAGCAACAGATTTTGACCTCCCTACAATAGGAGGCAAGCCCAAATATTTCTCATATTGTTGTACTGAGCTTCCACCCCACATATCCATAATATTATTCCCCAGCCTAACAGGTACATTTCGGCTAAAAATCATAGCAGTTTTCTGTTTATTGATCAGTTGGCCAGATGCCAACTCATACCTCCTTAACAATGCCTGGATATTTCTTGAGATGTCTACATCCGCATTGCAAAACACAATAGAGTCATCAGCAAACAACATGTGATTAATAATAGGAGCCCCCTACAGATTTTAACACCCTTTACAGATCTGTCCAGGTCAACAGCTTTTAATAGACCAATGAGTGCTTCAATATAAAGGAGGAATAGATAAGGGGACAAAGGGTCCATTTGTCTAATTCCTCTAGTTGGCAAAATAGGAGCAGTGGGGGTGCCATTTACCAACACAGAAAATGAAACTGATGTAACACATTTCATAATAAGATCCACCAGTCCCTTAGTAAACCCCAACTTTATTAGAACACCTTTAAGAAAATCCCACTCCACTCGGTCATAAGCCTTGGACATGTCTAATTTTAGTGACATATAGCCCTTTCTCCCATTCCTTTTGTGTTTTACAAAATGGATCAGTTCATATGCTACTAAGACATTGTCCGTGATCAGTTTTCTCGGCACAAAAATCGACTGTGTATCATAAATAATAGATGGCAGTACACCTTTCAGCCTATTAGTGATGACCTTAGCTATATGTTTGTAAAAAACATTACACAAACTAATAGGTTTAAACTCAGACACCAATGTAGGGGACTGTGTCTTAGGGATTAACACTAGAGAGTATGATTTAAGTCACTTGGAATATAACTTGTATTTAGGGCTTCAACTACAGTAGCTATAACCTTTTCGCCAATTATGTGCCAATACTTCCGAAAAAATAAACGTGGCATCCCATCTGGGCCAGTGGCTTTATTAGGATGCATTTGTCTCAAAGCCACAAGTACTTCTTCAGCATTATAGGCCTTTTCCAATTCAGGATTCATATCTTCAGTTACCCTTGATTCAACTCCATCCAAGATGTCCATAGAGCCTCTTACAGTTGAAGCAGTAAACAGAGAGGTAAAATACTCTCTAATTAGTTTATCCCTATCAACACCCTCTTTTCAGACCCCATGCTCATCTTACAACCTCTGTATAAAATTCTTCTTTTTTCTCTGAGAAGCTTTATGATGGAAATACTTCGTATTCTGGTCGACACTACATAGCCACTGAACTTTTGATCTCTATTTCCACATAAGCTCCTCTCTCTCTAGCCACAATTGAATCTCCTCCCTTGCAACTCGATGTTCCTTAGTTCTCCCATAGTAGGGTCTATGGACTGTAACTTCTACAGTCTCATTTGTGACTGTTTAATTTGCTGTTGGACCATACCAAACTTGTCTTTATTCCAACCAGCTAGCTTCCCCTGCTTTTTGAAATTTCCTGCATGACATCAATCATAAAATTACCCCTCAATTCCTCCTGCCATGTATCCTGTATGATCTGCTCACAGTCATGATGACCCACCCACATCGACTCAAATCGAAACATCCTTTTCTTCCTACAAGGACCAAAGAAGCCTTCAGTATTGAGACACACAGGGATATGATCAAAGTAAGAGACTGATCCGTGTTGGACTTTAGAATCAGGGAAAAGATCTACCCAACTGTATGTTGCCACACAACGATCTAACATTTCACAAATTCTATCACCTTCCTCTCGTTTATTACACCAGGTGTAAGCAGGACCAAAGAAACCCAAATCCATTAAATGACAATCAGAAAAGAACAGATCGAAAAGCATCTAACTGACTTTGGGGTCTCATCCCCCCCCCCCCCCCCCCCCNGCCATAGAGGCCCATGAGATACCAATTCATAGAACTATCGGTCCTGTATGAGATCTCAGCATGAACGTGGTTATGCGAAAAATTAAGCACCTTCAGATTAACTTTTTCTTTCCACATGAGCACTAAACCCCCACTTCGACCATAACAATCAACAGTAAAACAGTTAGGATAGCGTAACCTGACTTTGTAACGATCCATCACACGAGCTGTAACTTTTGTCTCCTGCAAGAAGACAATTTCAGGAGCTTCCTTCCTGATTAGGTCAAGAAGAGTTTGAAATCCCCTTGGGTTCCCAAGCCCCCAAGGATTCCACCTGAGAAGTTTCATTGTTCTTGGCGGGGCTGCCTTACAGCCTCCGCCGATCCCAATTGGTCACCTTCCTCCACCAAACTCATCGGTAAGCATGAAGGAATTCACTTCGCAGCCCTTCCATCATCATGTTCGATAGCTAGAGCCTTCCTTTTTCGGACTACCTTGGATGAACTCACATGGAGTTCACCTTCTGGCATAGGGGAGGGTATGTGTGATCTCCGTTTGACTTTTTCCTTAGGACCAGTCGTAGCATCATTAGGGCTCATTATAGGGCCCACCCCTTGACCCAAGAGAGGCCCATGGGGAGGTACATTAGATGCCTTAGTCATTGAGTCCCAACGTTGACCGTTAATCATGGCCTTATCCAATTCTTTTCGAACTCCTACTTCCTCGGTTAGTAACTGATTACTTGGACTTGCCTTCTCCGCAATTTCCATCTCAGTTCTTTTCTCACACAGCTCCTCTACAGAAAGTGGAACATTGAATAACTGCCCAAACCCAGCAGCCTTATCCCCCATATCTCCTAGATTTGAATTTTCTGTTTGTTTTTCCTGTAATCCAGGGTCACGGACTGTAGAATTAGCCATGTTTCCATGCCATTATCCCTATGGCACAGATCAAGAAAGAAAGATATTAGTTCAAAATTCAACAAGTTTGCTAATTTTGGCAAACTTGTTTAGCACAAGTTGAATTCAAGTTTAAGAAACTTCTCAATAATAAATTAAGTAATGCAAAAAGACTAAAATATTTCTAAAATACTTACATTAAGAACATTGGACGTGTTGGGTTCGAATAAAAGTCTACAACTGTTTCAATTATCAATTGACACGTGCATTACAAAATTCCTTGTCATTTAGGAAAAATGATTTACAATTTAGCATATTTATTACATTTTTCAGCAGCAAGAAAACTTATTATAACAACAATTTCAAAATACTGAGAACATTCCTCCCTTGCAAAAAAAAGAGATGAATAAAAAAGATTTGAATAAATTAATTTGGGAATTGTTTTTAATCAATTTTTTTTCCAATAAGGATGTAAAAAAATTAAAACACATCTTATGATAGTTTTGCATTGTTTCACAAGAAATGTTTTAAATTATATTTTCTTTTTTTTTTTGGAAATGAAGAATGTCCTAAATGTTTTGAGCTTTATTCTTACAATATAAATTTTGTTTTCTTTTTAATAGTGCAAAAAATTTGTAAATTCAAAAATAACCTTTGCCTTTCATGACAAAGTCTTTACGAAAAAATATAAATAATATAATTCAAATGGCAAATTTGCTTAAAACATGACATTAGATGGTGGCCTGAAAAATGTTTCACATCTGGTGCTTGTTGTTTGTAAGTACATTATGCACTTTGTGTATTTGTGAACGGTTCTTTTTTCCACAACCATCTTTTATTATTTCAATTTAGTCGGTTTTTTTTTTTTTTTGGGAATAGTTTTCCTATATTGAGTTTCATCTCTTTTGCAGATACGATTTCTTCTAAATCATTGTATATATTGTATACTTGGTTTGAATCCCCATTTTCAGCCGTCATATCTTTGTTGTGGATTTATATATAACAAAACTTTCCTATCAAACAAGTAATTACAATGACAACATTTGATCAATTGAAATTTCAGAGATATATTGTATTCCTAAGCACTTTCTTATTTTTTTTTTAAATAAAAAGTTTTATGATTTAAAATATTTAAACCATTCCTTGCAAAAAGTCATAATTATATTACTATAGCAAAAAATGAAAAGTCTAAAACGATTCTTATGTTCCCAAAGAAGAGGAGATGAATGACAAAGATAAAAAAAAATAAAGAAAAAATATTATAAGGGTGGTTCGGATTTTTTTATACTTATTTACAATAAGTATAAGAAGATTATTGTTCGGATATATTTTTTGCAAACATTTTGAAATGATGCAAAAAAATTTAAATCACTCTTAAAGCTTGATTATAGTATTCTATACAAACATTTCTCATTCATCCCAACCTCTTTGGGGACATAATAAATTTTTTACACTTTTCCTGTTTGGCTACAATAATAATTATAATTTTTTTTTACAATGAATGTGCGCTCCATATTTGACATGCTAACCTCTATGGCTACGAATGTGCGTCTATAACTCACTCCATATTTGACATGCCTTTCAATAGGTCTTTCCTTTCCCAACAAATCAACTTCAAATTAGCATGCATCTAAATGCACATGACATGGGAAGTGTTAGCAAGAGGGGCGTCCACGTGGGCTGACCCCTTCCCTTTATGCTTATAGTAACGTATGACATTAAGCCATCCGTTATAAGTCACATGTTGTTGTAACTTGCAACGTTTATTAACAATGGCACAAATGCAGAGCCCAAAGGAAGATACAGTAAAGCGATAGACGCATAAGGTAGAAGACAACGTAAAAGCCGTTACTGGAAGGAGAATATTATTGCTCAATTCTTACACCACTACGTACGAGTACCTTCTGCTATTTATAGATACAAAGGAATGAGTAAAAAAATAATAAGACAAAAATATTTACAACTCACTATAATGGATTTATATTCCTCTGCTTGCGCACGATGCTTGCATCTGGTGGATCATTTTTCTTGCAGATATCATTTTCATGTAATCTTAACATCTCCTCGTAAGATGGAGAGTAAATATTGATGACTCCCATCTTGAATAAAAGCCTACTGAACGTGGGAGAGTGGAGAGGTTTTGTGAGTAAATCAGCCAGTTGAGCAGAATAGAAAACATGAGAAGTAAGCACTTGCCCAGCTGAGATTTTCTCTCAGACTAGATGGCAGTCGATTTCAATGTGTTTCGTGTGTGCTCGTGAAAAACGGGGTTCGCGACAATGTGCATGGCAGCTAAGTTATCACAATAGAGAGTAGCTGGTTCCGTGATGGACACTCATAAATCATTAAGCAAATAACGGAGCCAGGTGAGTTCGCATACAGCTGCTGCCATGGCTCTGCATTCAGACTCGGCAGATGATCTTGAGATATGTTCTGTTTCTTCGACTTCCAGGAGACAAGGGAGTTGCCAATAAACACGCAAAATCCGGTGGTTGATCTTCGTGTATCTGGGCAGTTGGCCCAATTAGCATCTGAGTAAGCCACGAGCTCCATCTTCGAATTGGTAGGAAAAAAAAATGCCTTGTCCTGGTGTACTCTTGACATACCTGAGGACTTTGATGATAGCATCATAATGAGGGACTCTCGGCATTGCCATGAACTGACTAAGTAGGTTGACACTGTAACTTAAGTCTGGCCGTGTATTGGTTAGATAAAGAAGCTTACCAACCAATTTTCGGTAGAGAGGAGGATCATGAAAGAGTGCACCTTCATCCCTTTTGAGCTTGATTTTAGGCTCCATTGGTAGTGGAGAAGGTTTAGACACCAATAAGCCCGTTTTAGCCAATATATCTAGTGCGTATTTACGTTGGCAAAGTTGGATTCCAGCTTGTGAGCATCCCACTTCCATTCCAAGGAAGTAATTAAGTGAACCGAGATTTTTTATCTTGAAGTTTGTCTCCAGAAATTGTTTCACAATAGTGCTTGAAGTAGTGTCTGAACTCATTAGAATGATATCATTGATATAGACGAGCAAGGCTACGAAGGAAGTGGGCGTGCATTTTGTGAAGAGACTGTAATCTGCTTTGGATTGAACAAACCCAAACTCGGCTAGAGAGGAGACGAGCTTGTTGTTCCATTGCCTAGATGCTTGCCGCAGGCCGTAAAGACTTTTTTGTAGGCGACAAACTTGGTTGGTTTTTGCTACAAAATGGCCAGGAGGTGGCTTCATATAAAGTTCTTCGTCGAGGTCACCATACAAGAACGCATTATTAACATCTAACTGCTGGAGGTCCCAACCTTTGATGGCAGCAATTGCTAGAAGACATCGAATAGAAACTAGTTTAGCAACTGGTGAAAAAGTGTCATGAAAATCAATACCTTCACGTTGGGTGAACCCCTTTGCAACCAAGCAAGCCTTAGATCGTTCTATTGTCCCGTCAGCTTTGAATTTGTATTTGTAAATCCATTTACAATCAATTGGTTCTTGGTAGGAGGTAAGTCAACAATGGTCCAAGTCTCATTGAGCTCAAGTGCAGTAAGCTCTTGCTCCATTGCCTCACGCCAAATTTGGTGTTTGATGGCTTGTGTGTATGTAGCAGGTTCGGTATGAAGAGAAACTGAGGTGGTGAATGCTCGAAATTTGGGTGAAAGTGAAGCATAGGATATTATAGAAGAAATGAGAAATAATATGTCCGAACCTTTGTTGGATGATGAATCAGGAGCTGACGCCTTAGATGCTGACTGGTGGGTGTCATGTGCTGTGGCTTGTTGGCAATGGAAGTCACGGAGGTAAGCAGGGGCCCTTCTTGTGTGAACTGATCTGCGTAGAGGTTGAGGTGTAAAGTCAGGAGGTGAGGGTGTAGGTAACTCTTTGTGGTCATCATGAGTGGGATTAAAAGGTGAGAGAGTTGTGTCTATTACGGGTGAGTGAGTGTACTGAGAAGGTGATGAGGGAAAAGTGATGGGGTCACAATGTGTAGGTGTGGGTATCTCTTCGTGGTCTGTATGAATAAAATCAAGTGGTGAGGGAGTGGTGTCTATGAAAGGTGTGTGAGCGTGTTGAGAAGGTTGTGAGGGAAAAATGTTGGTGTCGATTAATTTCTGAGGTGGTGGGGAAGATGGTCTGGTGGTGTTTTTGAGTGGAAAAATTTCTTCAAGAAATGTAACATCACGTGAGAGAAAGATTTGGTTGGTTGTAAGGTCAAGCATTTTGTATCCCTTGACACCATATGGGTATCCAAGGAACAAGCATTTTCGTGCTCTTGGTTCAAATTTAGTGCGGGCATGGGAGAGGGTAGAGGCAAAACATAAGCAGCCGAATACCCTTAAATGTGAGTAGGAAGGCTTGATTTTGTATAGAAGTTCAAAAGGAGTTTTGTGGTTGAGGATTGGAATGGGCGTTCTATTGATCAAGTAAACTGTCGTAGTGACAAAATCAGTCCAGTATTTTATGGGCAATCCGGATTGAAATTTTAGGGCCCTTGCGACATTAAGAATGTGTTGGTGCTTGCGCTCGGCAAAGGCATTTTGCTGTGGTGTCGCGACACAAGTTAATTGGTGTAAGGCTCCTTTGGAGTTATAGAAAAAAGGCATTTGAAATTCTGCACCATTGTCAGAGCGAAGTATTTTGATTTGAGTGTTGAATTGGGTTTCGACAATTGAAAAGAAATTTTGAAGTGAGGTTCTAGCTTCGGCCTTTAACAAATAAACCCAAGTGCATCTTGTAAATTGATCCACAATGGTAAGAAAATATTTAGCACCATTGTGTCCTTGAGTCGAATTTGGACCCCAAATATCAACGGAAATAATGTCAAATGGGTGATCAACTTTGTTTTCTGATTGAGAAAAAGGAAGTTTGTGTTGTTTGGCAAAATGACAAATATCACAAGAAATTTTGGAATTAGCCGAGAGTCTGAAACTGGCATTGCTAATGTCATGCAATATATGTTGAGTCATTGAACTATAGCCAAGTCTATAATACCACAACGTAAATGGATCAAACTTGGTGACTGTAATTGTGTTAACAGAAATTGAGGGAAACATAGTATGAAAAAAAGATTGTAAGGTATTCGGGTTGGGTCTTGCAAGCTAAAGATGATACAAGCCATCACGCACCGTCCCCACTCCAGTCGTCATCCAAGATGAAAGGTCTTGGATATAGAATGAATGTGATGTTGAGTCATTGAACTATGGCCAAGTCTATAATGCCACAACGTAAATGGATCAAACTTGGTGACTGTAATTGTGCTAACAGAAATTGAGGGAAACATAGTATGAAAGAAAGATTGTAAGGTATTCGGGTTGGGTCTTGCAAGCTGAAGATGATACAAGCCATCACGCACCGTCCCCACTCCAGTCGTCATCCAAGATGAAAGGTCCTGGATATAACATGAATGTGAAAGAAAAATTAGATAGCAATTGGAATTATTTGTCAAAGATTTTGCAGAAATGAGATTGAAAGAAAATTGAGGAACACATAATACATTTCGAAGAATTAATTGGTCAAAGAGATGAACATCACCAATGTATGTGGCTTCGGTGGTGGTTCCATTGGGGAGTTTGATTACTCTGGAAATTGAGGTGACATTGTGTGTGAAAAGGTTTGGGCTACAGATCATGTGATTGGTAGCTTCGGTGTCGATAATCCATGAGGTTTTGAAAGCATGACCGTGTGTGTGTGGAGTTAGAGGATGAAATATCAGATACAGGGGAGGAGCTAGCTTGCACATTATTTGCGGCAGGAGTGATGGCGTCATTTTGAGATGAACTTAGCAAGGTAATGAGTTGAGTGTACTGCTCTTGAGTAATAGGTGAACCATGAGAGACTTATTCCTACGCAAGAGATGATTGGTTAGCAAATGATTTAATTTTAGTGCTCTGCTTGTGACCGGATGGAAATCCATTGAGTTTGTAACATTTTTCTTTTGTGTGGCCAGGTATGTGACAGTGGGAGCACACGGGGAGATGAGGGTTAGCTTTGAAGCAGCGCTCCAAGGAGTGACCACGCATGTTGCAATGGGAGCAAAATAACCGATCCTAGCGAGCGTTCATCTGGGGGCGAGTATCGAGTCCCCGTGTGACCATCGCAAGAGGTGGAGACACTGAGTGGAGTTGCCGACGTCGTTCCTCTTGTTGAACCAGAGAGAGAACGCGATTAAGAGCTGGAAGTGTATCATGAAGGAGTATTTGGGCATGAACAGAGTCATATGAATCGTCGAGCCCCATAAGAAACTACATTACCTTACTGCGGTGGGTGTATTCTAGTAATATTTTGACAGACCCACAAGTACATACTGGCATGGGCTCATAGATTTCGAGTTCATCCTAGAAGCATTTGAGTTTATTGTAGTATTGGCTTACTGAATCTGTCTTGAGTGAGGGAGGAAATGAATTTTGTAAGTTGAAAAATACGAGGAGTATTTTGGATGGAAAATCTTTCCCCAAGGTCATTCCAAACACTGGCAGCAGTGTCTGCATGTGCGATGCTTGATCTATGTTATGAACCAACGGAGTGTTGGATCCAAGCTATGATCATGTCATTGCAGCGTTCTCATGGAGCAAAAAGAGGGTCAGAAGTGTTTGTTGGTTTGAGGATTTTACCATCAATAAATCCAAGTTTGTTTTTGATATTAAGGGCTCGACGCATTATTCTCGCCCAAGTTACGTAATTTTATGTGGTTAACAGATATGGAGCCAGTGGAGAAGATGCCCCTTCTCTAGGTTGAATGAAAAAGGGGCTAGCGGGATGGTGGGGGTTGGTCGCAGGATTGGACTGCATATTTGATTCTGTATTTTGAGTCATTTCTCTGATACCATATTAACAATGGCACAGATGCAGAGCCCAAAGGAAGATACAGTAAAGCGATAGACGCACAAGGTAGAAGAAGACGTAAAAGCCGTTACTGGAAGGAGAATATTATTGCTAATTCTTACACCACTAGGTACGAGTACCTTCTACTATTTATAGATACAAAAGAATGAGTAAAACAATAATAAGACAAAAATATTTACAACTCCCTATAACGGATTTATATTCCTCTGCTTGCGCACGACGCTTGCATCTGGTGGATCATTTTTCTTGCAGATATCATTTTCCTGTAATCTTAACAACGTCTGCAATTTGATTGCAGTGTAATGGTTGGCCTTCAAGGCCAGCCGTGTGTAGGTGGACTAAATAGTCCTCAGTTTGGTTTAATTTGGGACCATCTGAAATACACAAAACCTCTTTCTCTTTTTATTATCTCTTGATAAGATATTTAGGTTGTGGATTTGTTTAGTGTTACTCTAGTTTTATATTATGTAGTACACTTTGCCACTAAAAGAAAATGCTTGAGATTTGTCAATCTAAAATAATTTGTAGAACAATTTTATAAGTTGAGCTTGAGATATTTTTTTTACTGTACTTTCTATCAGGAAGAATTTATTTTTAAAACCGAAAACCATAAAAATTGAATCAGTAGGATAACTCTATTTTTAAAGGAAACATTGACTTTTAACGTGAGAAAGCAAAAACAAAATGCCTAAAAAAATGAGTCCCAAAAAGTGTAAAACCCAATAACATACAAACGGAACCAAATATATAATATAAAGATGCCAACGATTCTTATAGTACAAAAACAAAAGAACATCCATTAAAGCTAGTAATAATAAAATATACAAATCCAACAATAATTAATATGTACAAAAAAAAAATAAATACCCACCACCCAAAAAATATTAATTTTGAGTCCACATGCTCAAATAAATGCCAACGAAAATGTACAAACTGGAAAAAAAAAAAAAAAAAAAAAAACTCATGAAATATATAAAAAGTCCAAAGCAGCTTCGTGAACTGCAAAGGATCGAAAAAATTGGGAGCAAACTATACAAACATGAAATAGAACTGAAAGGCAAATCAACCTCAAAGCATATTTCCTTCGAGGAGCAAACGAATTAACAAACGGCAAAAAACTCACCAAAACATTATAAAGATAAATGAATAAAAATGTTCTCCATAAGCACTTTCTGTTTTTCTTTCTTTTTTTCTAAACACTTCCTTAAATGCCTTAAAGCTTGTAAAAAGACCAAGCATAAACGGTAAACTCAAAATTAATATTCAAATCGAACAACACAAAAAATTATGATCAACATGCAAAAAATATAAATTTTCCTAAAAAAGGGAAAAAACCCGAAACTTTCTACAAGGAACACGGAAACAAAAA
>QEOW01073388.1:46760-139790 GCA_003123825.1 Juglans hindsii
ATATATATATATATATATAGTTCTTGATTCTCTCCAAAAGGTACACATGTATAATAAATGGTTTCCAAAAGTATCATACTATCGTTAATTAAAAGAGAAATGATATTTATAATCATGAAGTGTGTAAGTATCACATAATTTTTTTAAAAAAAATAAATAAATATAAAATTTACATAAAAAAGATTAATTTTTTAATAATAAATTTTACTCTTTTTTAAAATAATTACACAACACTTACACATTCCAAGATTATATGTTAGCACTCCTCATACTTTATTGTTCAGACATTCAACATTTGTAAATCTGTGGAGCCAAATTGTATCATCAAATCACTGCTAATCTGGTTCAAAAAAAGAGATGAGGTGTTGCCTGTTCAATCCCTATCGTGACACACCATAAGTACATGACAACAGCCAGATGATTTCCTCCCTCACCAACTTCTGGCATTTAAACCTCTTTTATAAATGAGACTATTTTTATCCTAGATTGTGTAGTCTTCAATTACATATGCATGTGATTGTTATTTAAGTGAGTGATTTTCAGAGAAAAAAATTTTTTGCAAGTGATTTTGTACACCAAACCGAGCATCAATGTCAAATGTAAGACATTCTTTTATTTTTTTTTTAAATAAAAAAAATTATGTGAATATTGATACGCGATTTGGTGCTTCAAACCGCTTGTACCTAGCAATTAATATTACTCATCTTCTAATTGGGTATAATAAAGTGTTTATAGAACTTGGAGGAGCCTAGCTCCTTCCCTTTGTCATCAATGCACACAAGCTAGGGGTCAATATGAACCGGTCGGACTGACCTACACCGACGAAGACCGGTCGCCGTAGTCAAGAATCGGTCGAAACCAATGGAGAACTGATCGGCCGGCCGCATAAAATAGATAAAACTGACGTCGGCCGTTTCGGTTCCGGTTTGAACCTAGTTTAAACCGTTGAATCAACCGATTAAATAAATATATATTTTTTTATGTATGTCATAGTTAAAACGACGTTGTTCCATTTAAATTTAAGTGAAACGACGTCATTATATACCTAAAGTGTACAAAAACATAAGTGAAACGATGCGGCGTCGATTTATATATAACATATTAAAAATAAATATGAGTGAAACAATGTCGTTTGATTTTAAACCAAATGACATCGTTTTAATTTCAGATTGTCTTATTTCCCTCCCCTCTTCTTCTTCGATTTTCTTCTTCTCTCATTCTCTCTCCTCTACAACACACTCTCTCTACTTTCTCAGACGAATCTTGCCACTAGGGAGATCGAGGATCGTCAGAGAACCACCGATCGTCAATACTTGTTGAGTTCAAAGGCAGAAGATGTTATGTATTTTGTTATGAAATGTTGAAAATTTGTATGCAACTACATTTTAACTGAAAATTAATTGCTTTGAAATCATTTCCCTGAAGGGTTGGTGATTGAGCTGAATTATTGCATATTTTATATATTTAGAACTAATATATTTTATTTATTTCATTATATTATTATTGATTTTAGATGGAAAAATGGTTAAGATGAATAAATCTGAGTTGTGTTTTAAATTGGTTAATAGCATGATTTATGCTTAATTTTATAACTTGTGATTTAATTGGATAATGTTCATTCACATGCACAAAATATTTTTGAGATTCTATTATTCTTTTTATTTATTTATTTTATTTCTAATTTCTATTGTTTTTATAGGTCAAGAAATGAAAAGTTTGAGAAAAGTCAAGTTTATAGAAAGGACACACTTTAGTATTTTGATCATAACTTTCTGCTCAAATATCAGATTGATACGATTCTTGATGCGTTGGAAAGCTATCTTAAAGGGCTACAAAGTTGTCTCAATAAGGATTTTCAAATTCGAACTCTTGACGGGTACGTGGCTGCCAAGTTGAGTCCTAAAATTTAAGCGATTTTGTGTGCGGGAATATGAAGATATTAGGGTTTCTCTCCTACCCTATTTAAGCATATCATTAGCACGAAATTGGAGACTTTTTGTAGAGCAGGGCCGCACATTTGAAGAACTCTTCCAGGGTCCAATTGCCGCTCCAGCTGCCTTCTCCATTGCCTACCACCTCTATCTTCATTCATTTGGCTTGCTCTTTTCATTCCCTACTTTTTATTTAGTTTCAGTTTAAAGTTTATGGAATATTTTTGAGATATTTGGCTTAGACTTTTGGGCATTTTATTTGCTGTTTATTTACTTCGTGTTATTTATTTTTCTCGCTTCTTTAAACTTTTATTTAATAGTGATTACAATTGCTATGGATTAATTTTGAGAATTTGTGATTTGAATAGAAGGATGAACCCTATAATCTTGATTTTGGGGCTTTTTAATTTTCAGTTCATATTTTGTTAATTACTTTCTAATCTAGTTTAATTCTTAGATTAGTTTTATTAATCTCTTAGTTCCATTGCATATTAGATTGATTAAAGTTTAATTAAGACTTAAATAATTTCAGTTTTATTATTTAATTTTCAGATTAATTAAGATTGTTCAGTTTAGTTGATTCTTTGATTGTTAATTTCAATTTGTTAGTCTTTTACATTTCATTTCGACACTCAAAAGTTCAAAAATATGAATCTAGTCCATGACTAGTGCCCTTTTCATTTTTGTTGCACTCTTCCATTCATTGCACATACCATCATTTTTATTTTCTCCTTGCGAATATTTTCATCATTTTAAACGAGTTTGATTTTAAGTAACTTTCCTTAAAGAGACGATCTAGAAATTTATTCCTTATTATTATGCGACATCCTCCTATATTTGGAATAGACTTTGTATTACTCATTTTTGAGTAAGTCAATTGGACCCAAAACCAAGCAACTGTCACGAGCTCTGAGTATCTTCCGGAAAGATCATTGTAAGGTAAAACTCAGATTTATTCCTTGTAATTGATGTTTTGCATTGTGACGTAAATTAACATCAATGTAATCTATAATGATATTTGGTCCCATGAGTTTGTTTTTTCAAAATTACGGCTCCGATATTCTTTTTTAATAATTAAAGAAGTGATTATTAATAAAGTAATGTATTTTTTTATTTTTAAAAAATGTTTAAAGATGTCTAAAAATATCCGAAAGAGAGAAAAAAAAAATAAAATGTAATTTGCACTAGTGGTAAGTTTGCGGGGGCAAACTTATGGAGCTCATGAGTAGTAGCACCCATCTATAATATGTTGTATATTGTGCATGTTGATGTTTATTATTATTTTATTTTATTTATAAAAAATTGAATGGGCGATAAAAAGTTTAAAAATTACCTACAAAATATTCATTATATAAAAAAATAATAAGCACAAAGGCCTATAAAAAAAAAGAGTAAAATAAGATACAAATAAAAAGGCTCTAAAAATACTCATAAAAGCCCAATATAATTAAAACCAGATATCAGGTTACTAGTTGGGTAACCCGGATATCCGAATTTAAAACATTGACTAAATAAAATAATATATTTAGTAGAACGAACGAGAAAGAGGATAGATCCGCAGGTTCTTTCAATGACAAGTGCCAAAAACCATTGAAACAGATAATGTTAGTTTTGGACCTCGGATTGATGATCTTCTTGTTTGGGACTCCATTTGTTTACACGCTGCTGGGCTATCTCAGCCTGCCAATCCAGGGATACCAGAAATGAGTTCATGTTAGTTTCTAGATAATAATAATAATAATAATAATGTTCATAATTGGTATAAAAAGTGAAAGCATCTCAAGTCATACCTGTTTCTCCCAATCGCATCGTATTGTTATGATAGCCAAAATCACTGTTTGGACTGCAGTCCCACCAAAAATCATTCCACCCCATATACCCTGCGCAATCAGTCAAAAGGCAAAATTATTTTAACTTATACCTTATTTTTAATATGTCTTGCCAAGGGCTTGTGCACTCTCGTGAATAGTCGGAACATATATAATTCTTGAACACCTTGTGCCAATCAAAAAATAAATATCTAATATGTCAAACCTAGCAGATGAAAATAATTATATATATATATATATATATATTTATAGAGAGAGAGAGAGAGAGAGGGAGAGAGAGAGAGGAGTTTTGAGCAGCCATGCAGAGTCCGAACCAGAGGGCATTAGGCCTATATCTATTGTAACATGCATACCGTAACTCCAAAGTTGAAGACCCGTCCCATTATAATTCCAAGTGGGAGCCCAATAATGTAGAAGCAACCCAGATTTATATATGCAACTATTGCCTGCCATCCCGATCCAACAGCCACTCCTGTCGACAGTGTAGAGATTTTCAACTTTTTTTTATAAACAAGATAATTTCCTTAAAAATAATAGAGAAATACATAAGGAGCCGGGGAGAGAGTGAGGTTTCTCGACAAGAGATTTATTATGCATCAGCCATTATTCACTCTCACACCTCACATTTATAACTTTTTCATAGGATGTATTGATATTTTTCTTTGAGTATAGGATGTTTTTCATAAATACCAGACGCACATGGGATTTGATTCATCTTGGCACTTGATGATTATGGATAATTGGCTTCAATTGGTACAGCTATATAGCTTAAAAAGCTATAACACACTTCGTGTTCATGGGTGTCCTCAAAACCAACACATACATGGTAAGTGATTTCCAAAATAGAAACTATAAAAGCTACCGACAAGTCGCACGGAAAGATAAGACAGGATTTTCATATGAACGGTGCATTAATAGTAGAATGAAATTGCCCCCATCTTGTTTCTCCATCGACTTGTCCGTGCATGTATCGCTGTTGTTTCCAAAAGTATCTATTATTACTTTTAATAAAGAATTAGAGACTACCTGATAAAATAGGTTGAACGCTGTTAAGGAGAATGGTAACAGCTAACAACAATGATAGCTTATCGACTGCTTCGAGCACATCGGTGTCGGAACTGAATATGTATGCGATCTTGTCATGTAGTATCATGATAAGCACACAGAAAAAGATACCAATCACAGGTGACTGTGCCACAGAGACAATCGTTGCAAATTTTGCTGCCTTACCATTCCCAGCTCCAAGCTCATTGGCAACCCTAACTCTGCAATTTCCATGACAAGTGTAATTAGTATGACTACCAAACCGTGCACGAATGAACTTAAATGTATTTGAAAAGTTTCGCCTCTAATTAACAATTTTCACTCACCATTACATGTGCATTTTTTTTCCCTTTCCCTTTACTACACTCTCCCATTACTTTAATCATATATGAGTAATGCTACATACTTTTTTTTTTTTTTTTTTTTTTTTTTTTAAATTTTTTTTTTTTTTTTTTTTTTTNATATAATTTCTTATGTATATATAATTTTATATAGCAAAAATGGTAGGTCAGAGGAACGACCGGGGGTTTGAGTCATTATTGAAGTTGTTGTGTTGATCGTTCTATACAAAAATCTCGTTTGTTTGTGCAGATGAGATGAGATGATATTAGTTGAGATTAAAGTTAAGAAGTTGAATAAAATATTGTTAGAATATATTTTTTAATATTATTTTTGTTTTGGGATTTGGAAAAGTTAAATTGTTTATTTTATTTTATATTGGAAGTTGGAAAAATTGTAATAATTATATAAGATGAGATAAAATATTTTCTGAAAACAAACAAGGCCTAAGAGGATATTTTTTAGATGAGTTCAGATGATCTAAATTGATATTTTGTGAGTCCTACTAAGATGTACTTGAATGCAAATAGGTTGAGATGCGTTTAAATGTACGAAGTATGTTGATTAGATTTAAATTTTTTATAAAAGGTTGAAAAAATAATAGGTCCTATCAATTAATGATTTGAGATAGATTGAGGTAAGTTTGTGTTCCAAACATAGCCGTGAGGACCAAAGAAAGGTGTTATTAAATCGTACCCGGTACCGGTAAAGAAGCCCAAAGGAATCATCATCTCCCACCCGTTGATCGACATGCTGCAAAATGGAATACAAACAAAGCAAAGAGGGAAAGGATTTACAAAAATGCGGTATTTTTCATGTTAGGAGCATTTGTATATTTACAACGAAAAGAGACAAACAACGGTAAGAGAATGTCATACGTACCAGACTGACAAGGCATCCACAGCAAGAGTGGCATTCTGCAAGTACCCTGACATTAGAATCAGTATTTTGTAGTACCAAGTCTCAATGCTGCAAAATCGCCAAAAAACATCCTCACAAACAAACAAGCCAAAATTAAATGAAAGGAGAGTCAAATAAATGATTGAAACTGTCTAAACGGAGAAAAATACCAAAGCATGACTCCAGAAGCAGCTGAGAGTTTGAGAAACTCCCAAAGTCCAGAAAAGGCTTCCATTGAGAATCCGGACCAAGTCAAGGGACACCCACCACAAACAATATATCCATACAACCCAAAAACCATCACCCACCAGGAGATATCCAAAGAAACAGCCGCACCCACAAGCCCAAAATCGAACACATATACTAACAGCCAACTCGTCAACACATTAACAAGTAGAGCCGCAAAAGATACCCACGCAATCACCATGTTCTTGAGTTGTGACTGCAAGAATATATACATTGGGAACATAAACGCAAGGCTAAAGTGCAAGGGCATTAGCCAACATGCTACCAGACCTGACGACTCCGCCACATCGTTGGACTGTCCTAGGAGTTTCAGAATCGGGCTGGCGAAAATGTAAACAGGCAATAGCAGGAAACAACAGAGGAAGAGCATAATCCATGACCTTTGCAGGTATATTCCCAGCATCCGGTACCTCTTGGCCCCAAATGCTTGCCCACAAAGCGTTTCTAATGCGCTTGCCATCCCCAACTGATCCCCAAAAACACAAAACCAATGTTAAGAGACATGACAGAGAGGGTCAAGATTCTACAATTGCAAAGACGAGTTTTATCTATTACTAGGAGGCCAAAATTGAAGCCGACGACGACAGTGTTGGCAATGGAAATGGCAGCGAGTTCAACTTCGCCAAGGTGGCCGGCGAAGGCTTGGTTAATAACGTTCATGCTGTAGGAAACAACGCGGCTGAAGATGGCAGGACCCACGACTTTCCATAGTTTCTTGGTTTCTATCCAAATCCTTGATGCAAGTTCATTCTTTTCTTGATCTTCTTCTTCGTGTGCTGCTTCTGATCCAAAGTGTGAGGAGGGTTCCGGCACTAGAGGTCGATTAATATCCTCATCGTCATCATCTCTGTGGACGAGACTCCCCATGAGAGAATTGGGAACAGTTCTTTCCTAATGACCCAGGAGAACGAGAGACGGATAGGTAATAGGTTAACTGAGGCAGGGGACTTCAAGAGAAGTGAGCGTAATATATAAACATTTTCCTTTATAAAAATTTTCTCGGAAGTCTAGAAGCTTGACTTTTGGTGTGATATTGAAGATCCAAATATGCAATAGAAACTTGAAAACATAGATCACAATGATCTTGCCCATAAACTGGACTTGATTTTATAACCTGCCTTCCCCTATATATAAAAAAACAGAGTAGCTCTAGATCACGCTGCCTATAAACGGGACTTGACTTTTGCCGTGTCAACCTATTGAGCTAACATGCCACATCCCATCTGCACCATGCAGTCCGTTCTGAAGTTTTCGTCCTTTTGCTGGGTACATGTCTAGCTAAGTATTTTTGTAAGTACTACAACGCTCTTTAACGGATGGCTGACGTGGCAAGGCGATTTTTCTCCCCTCGCTAGGGTTGCCCCGCTCGTCCTTCGATGGCTGCCGTCGGGGGCTTCAAGGTGCCTTGGCTACTGCCTCACGTACAAAATCTTTTGCCGACATGCCGTCTCATTCCCCCCAGCCTATACCTGAGGTAGATATACCGATTAGACCTCCGAAACTCTTCAAAGGAGAAATTTGTGTCATGTTTACTAAAGAGGAAATCCAAAAATCCCAGCCCCATTCCGGTTCTCACTGTTTTTGAAATTCCTTAAACAAAGACCAACCTTAGATGCTATTCAGGCTTTCATTCGCTGCCTTTGGCGTTTACAAAGCCAACCTTTGGTTTCGTCTATGCGGAAGCATAGACACGTTTTGGTACGGTTCTTGAATGAAGTGGATTTCATGAAGGCCTTTTCAAGGGAAACTTGTGCTATAGAGGGTTTTACATGGTTTTCCACTGATCTATTGATTTCAAGGAGGAAGAGGAGCCACCAGTTGTCCCTGTTTGGATTCTTTCTTGAGTTTCACCTATTTGAATTTTTTGTGAAGGATCGGAGCACAGGAATGACACTCCTTCGAGGTAGATGCCAAGATGGTGTTTATGCACTTTCAATACCAGTTGCTTCAAGTTCATCTCGACCACTTGCTCTGATAGGTGAATGTGTCTCACTCAACAATTGGGATCGGAGGCTAGGCCATTCAACTTCTACTATTGTGTCACAAATTGTCAATCAAAATGGCTAGGCCATTCAACTTCTACTATTGTGTCACAAATTGTCAATCAAAATTCCTTACCTGTTTTAGCTAAGGATTCTTCCTTGACAAATCTTTGTATCTCGTGCAAATGCAATAAAAGTTATCATCTTCCTTTTGGAACCACTTTGCTTATCAACTATAATCCTTTACAATATATATATATATATATATATATATGTTGATGTTTGGGGTCCGGCATCCTTTACTTCTATGGATGGTTTCAAATATTATGTAATATTCATTGACCATTTCACAAAGTACACATGGTTCTTCCCTCTTTGCAAAGAGGGAAGAAGTGTTCATTGACCTTTACAATATATATATATATACACACACACATTGATATTACGTGTACTTTGGGTATTGGTCCATCATCGTTTATTCAGACAATGGGGGTGAGTTCCAAGCATTGCGCTCCTTTCTTGCACAAAATGGAATAAGTGTTTATAACTCGACACCTCACACTCCTTAACAAAATAGGACAAGTGAGCATCGCCACCGACATATTGTGGAGACTAGTCTTACTCTACTCCTTCAAGCTTCTCTCCCTTTGTCTTACTGGTCACATGCTTTTCAAACTGTTGTTTACTTAGTAAACAGAATGCCAACCAAAATTCTTAAAAATCGAAGTCCATTTGAAGCGTTATTTGGTCGACAGCCAAATTATCTAAAATTAAGAGCATTTGGTTGTCAATATTTCCCTTGGTTAAGACCATACAGTCCAACCAAACTTCATCACAGGTCTTGGGCATGTCTATTCATTGGATACAACACCTCACAAAGTGCTTATCGGTGTCTTGATCTTGAATCCTCAAAAATATATCTCTCCAGACATGTTGAGTTTGATGAAAATGTCTTCCCATTTTGTGGCTCTGTCCCGAATTAGTCCTTGCCAATTGTTCCACCTCCTAGTGCAAGCATTCGGGCTGAACTATTGCATCTGGTGCATGGAAAACAATCTATACCAGCTTCACGTCTACCACTGCAGGATGTTGTTGCCACTGCCTCAACACCTATACAATTGAACCCCTCAACTGAGTCAACACTTCCAATTAATTCAAGCTCCTTGCCTCCACTTGCTCCTGTCTAGCACTCAAGGAATCATTCAATGACAACATGGTCAATGAATAACATTTACAAGCCTAAACAGCTATATATGGTGTCCAAACATCCTCTACCGCAACCTGTTGAACCCACATGTGTCACACAGGCAATGAAAGATCCTCAATGGCATCAAGCAATGTCAGAACAATTCACGGCACTTGTGAAACATGGAACTTGGGACCTTGTTCCAAAACCAGAAGCACAAAATTTGGTAGGATGCAAATGGGTATTTCGAATAAAAAGAAATCCTGATGGCAGTATTTAGCATTATAAAGCGCGATTGGTGGCTAAGGGCTTTCATTGGAGACCAAGCTTGGATTATATAGAGACTTTTAGTCCTGTAATCAAGTCAGTAACAATGCAATCCATACTCACCATTATTGAGTCACGGTTGATCCTTACGACAATTAGACATTAATAATGCTTTCCTCCAAGGAACTTGGCATGAAGATGTCTATATGATCCAACCACCAGGATTTATTGATGCTAATTCTCCAATGCATGTATGCCAACTAAACAAGTCTATCTATGGACTAAAACAGGATCCATGAGCCTGGTACAAGGAGCTTCAGCTTTATCTTCTACAACTGGGTTTCACAAACTCACGAGTAGATCCTTCTTTATTCATATTTCAGCAAAACACATTAATCATCTATTTACTTGTTTATGTAGATGATTTAATTATTACATGAAGTGATAAAGCTAATGTCAACAAAGTGATTAGTCAACTTGGAGCAAGATTTTCACTTAAGGATCTCGGACTTCTCCACTATTTTCTTGGTGTGGAAGTAATTCCGTGCAAACATGGATTATTCCTAACCCAGCAGAAATATATTCATGACATCCTTGTCCGAACAAAAATGGATGGTCTAAAGAAGTCCACACTCCACTCGCTTCCAAGATAAATTGCAACTCAATGATGGATCCTCACCTGTTGATGCCACTGAATATTGAAGGGTAATTGGAGCTTTGCAATACCTTGCACTTACAAGGCCAGATATAGCCTTTATTGTCAATAAGCTTGCTCAGTTTATGCATCAACCAAGTACAATTCATTGGCAAGCTACAAAATGACTACTCAGATTTCTCAAACTTACTGTCCATCATGGAATTCTCATCAGACATACAGACAAGTTACATCTGCATGGCTATTCAGATGCAAATTGGGTTGGCAATAAAATTGATCGCACATCGACCTCTGCATATGTTATTTTTCTCGGATCAACACCTATATCGTGGTCCACTCGCAAACAACGTGCAGTTGCAAGGTCCTCCATAGAAGCAAAATATAGAGCCTTAGCCACTGCTGCATTGGAACTGGCCTGGATTACATCTCTATTCAGTGAACTAAAGATTCCAATTCCAAAATTTCCAACAATTTTTTGTTACAACATTGGTGCAACACAACTAAGTCTCAATCATGTTTTTCACTCACGTATGAAGCATATTGCAATTGATTTACATTTTGTTCGAGATTTAGTTGCCAAAGGTGTATTGAATGTCTAACATGTTAGTATCGAAGATCAACTTGCTGACCTCCTCACCAAGAGCTTATCACGCCAGCATTTCCAGAGACTTTCATCCAAGATAGGTGTTGCAAACGGAACACACATCTTGAGGGGGCATATTACAGATAATGGCTCAAAATAATATCAGATCATCACAGCTCATTGTGGTCGGTTACTTGTGTGATTTTAGGCCAAAATACTTGTATATATCTTTCCATTTACAGAGTAACGTAAACTGTAATTACTTGTATTTATATTCTTTCCTTTTTGGTTTCTTTGTAATACTTTGTATATATACAGTAGTTACACATGACTACAGTAATCAATTTCACCAATTTTCTATCTTCTATAACGTTACCTTTGGGCACTTATATTCGATGTGACAATAGCACGAGATGTGCTACACATACTGATGGGGTGCAAATTTGCATAAAGATAGACGCATCAAAGCCTCATATTGATGGGTTCTGGATTGGCCTTCCATGCCTTCCAACCAGTAGATATTAAGAAGTGGTTCATGAAACCATTCCAACATACTGTATTGATTGTCACATGCAAAGGCACAGCACAAGGAATTGTAAGAGAAAAGAAAAAGCAGGAGAGGAGAACAAGAAAAATGGGAGAGGTCGAGGTAATGAAGTTTAGGTTCGGAAAGAAATAGAGGATCCTCCTGAAGGTGTGAATGATACACAACCAAAAGTTCCTGGAGCCGAAGTGATGTTGACTGATTCAAATGAAGGGAGTGATCCTTTGATCTCTATGGTGCCGGTAGAAGGAAGGGTCCAGAACCAAAACAGTTATGAAAATGACGGTGTCCACTTGAATATTACTCTCATGCAGGAGGTAGTTACTGAAGAGAGGACTGCAATTACCATACTCACATATGAGGAACAGTAAAATCTTGATTGGCTTAAGAGGGGGGTAATGTCGTGCAGGATAAGGAAATGGCACAAGAGGATGGGTCAGAAGCTGCTAATGATATGGAGGACGAGGTTTGGGAGAAATCTACAGATTAGCTCTGACAACGAAATAGGGGAACACTTGAAGCACCTCAGTAAAGACACAAACTATGCTTCTGATAATGAGGTTCAACCAAAAGAGGATGGCATTGAAATTCAAAAGAGAAGCTCCACCAGGGCTCAAAGCAAGCCTATCAGACTTGACTTATGATGAATCCAATTTTATTTTAGAACTTACGAGGTCTATAAACCTCAAAAAGGAGACTGTGTAAATTGATTCGCATGTATAATCCTGGTATCATTGCTCTTGTTGAACCTTTTCTTCCTGATAGTAAAATGTTCCAAATTTGTTTGGATTCACAACTCACTTCAACTCATCTCATCATTACAACTTTCTCAAATTCTCATACAAAATATAATAAACAATTCAACTTTTTCAAATTCTAAAACAATAATAATATTCTAACAATATTTTATTTTACTATTTACAAACCATCTCAACTCATCTCTGAATCCAAACCATCCTAAAAGAGCTACACGATTACGAGATGGTTGTCCAAATGAAGCATAAAGGGGTAAATTGTGGCTTTTATGGAAGGAATGGGCTAATGTAAAGGATGATCTATAGTAATCCCTAACATATTACGGTGGACTTCACTGAAGCTAATAAGTGCATTTACATTTCTTTTGCTATGCTCAATGTGTTCAACAAGAGTGAAAGGAGTTATGGGAATCTTTAGAGAATAATGTTCCGAATGACAAGCCTTGGGTGATAACTGGTGATTTCAACATCATTCGGACTGATTCTAAACGAAGGGGAGGGAGACCAAGGCTCGGTTGGCTATGGATGACTTCAACCTTTTTATTGATTCAGTTGTGTTGTCTAAAATGAATTTAACTGGCAATAATTTCTCCTGGTGTAATGAACAGTTTGGTTTAGCTCGCAGCTAGGCACGCCTGGACAGATATTTTCTTAGTTCAGTGGCCCTTGTGGAGTTCCCACGTGCCCACATGCAATACCTCCCTCTTACTACCTCGGATCATGCTCCCAAGATTTTTTGGATGGAAAAAGTGTTGACCCCGTATGGTGTCCCATCCTTCAAGTTCCAACAAATGTGGGTGCACATTAGACCTTCCTAGACTGTGTCAAAAAATCGGGGGAGGAAGATGATATACAAGACAAGGGTCTTGTCGATTGGCTAGAAAACTCAAGAAGATGAAGGGTGTATTGAGCTCATGGAACAATTCTACATTTGGGCGAACGGAGGTGAATATTAATAGACTTGAAGCTCGGATTGAATTATTAGAAGAAGCTTGCAGCACAATTTTTCAGAAGAAGATGAGGTAGATTTGTTGACGTCCTGGTTGGAGTTGAATATTTGGCAACAAAGGGAGACTACCCGATTAGCCCAACAGTGCAAACAATCTTGGCTAAAAAATGGGGATGCGAATGCTCAATTCTTTTAGGCTTTGTAGTGTCATAATAAAACTGTGGTGCATGAGATGACTCTCCGAGATGGCCGAAGACTCTATTCTTTGGAAGCCATTCACAATGAAGTTGTTAATTTCTTCACTGATTTTTTAGCCTACAAGCAAAGTGCACAGTTACTGGATTTATCTCATCTTGTGAGCCCAATGATTTCAGATGAAGATAATGATCGGTTTTGTAAGCTCTCTTCAATCCAAGAAATAAAAGATGTCATTTTCTTCATTCTGGTTGACAGTAGTCCAGGTCCTGATGGATTTGGTTTGGGCTTCTTTTGATCTTGTTGGGCAATTGTGCAAAAAGATGTAGTGGATGTTGTTCGTGATTTTGTCAACGGTTCCCCCTACCAAGGTACTATACTACTACTTCTTTGGTGCTCATCCCTAAAGTGGAGAACCTAACAGGTTTTGATAAATTCAGATCTACCAGCCACCGTTCTATGATTTATAAGGTATGTTCCAAGATTATACTTGGTTGGCTGTCTCCGTTCCTTTTACAATTTATTTCCAAGGAGCAAGGTGCTTTCATCTCTGGCAGAAGTATCTTTGAAAATATCAGCCTGACATAGGAGATGATTCACAGCATCAATAGGTTTATCGTGGTGGAAATGTCGTTCTGAAAATTGACATGGCTAAGGCCCATGATGGTATCAATTGGGACTTCCTTTTGCATGTTATTAAGCAATTGGGCTTTTCGGAGAAGGCGTGTGGTCTTTTTAGGCAATGCATAGCCTCCCCTTGGTTCTCGACAGTGATGAATGGGATATCTAAAGGTTTTTTCCCAGCTGGTCATGGTTTGAGACAAGGGGCCCCCATCTCACCTTATCTTTTTATCATGGTGGAGGAAATTCTTTCACGCATGCTAAAGAAGTATTTTCAAGAAGGCAAGATCAATCATTTTTATTATCGAAGACGTACCCCTATTATTTATCATCTTCTTTATGCAGATGACATAATTATTTTTGCCAATGGGAGTGAATCTTCTATGCAGGCTATCTTCGAGGTTCTTGCTATGTATGAAGGTTGGTCGGGCTAAAAAGTTAGAAAAGAAAAGTCCTCCATTATTTTCTCCAAAGACATAACCCCATATAGAAGAAGATCTATTTTTCGGCTCACGGGTTTTGGTTAAGGATCCTTGCCTTTTAAATACCTTGGAATGCCTATTATTGCTGGAAGACTTGAGGCCATACATCTTGTAATGTCCCGGTCCCACATAGGTCAGAGAGTTACTTCATATCACTTAAACTCACATTTCAACAATAATAATAGACTCCAAATTACCAATATCATATAGAAATTTCGATTCAAACTAATTTTCTCAATATAACAAATTTTCCAAAATGCCCAATCCATAACACAATAAAATTTCTTAATAAAAACGCCAATACTCATAAAAAAACTTTCTATGCTTAATCCATTATACTTAAATTATCTCACACAATGCCTCATAATCTTGATCCTCAGCTGAACCATCAAAATATCTGAAAATATTGTGGAGATAAGGAGTGAGTTATCAAAAACTCAATAAGCAGAAAACTTATACTAACATGTAAACATGAACATTTATAATGTTCGGTATGCAGAACAAAACAATTACTTTTAGAATGCAGAACTAACATATTTACTTTCAAAATGCATAAACAAAACTTATTACAAAACATCAGAGCAAAACTTTCAGAAAAACTTTCTTATTCAAAAATCCTTCAACGTATCATAAACTGAGGCATCATCTTCATATCACATCGGAGCATTGCATCAGGACAAATACCATGTTTAACATCTGTGGTAGGGTTATAAACTATCATTATACCTATGGCTGGGTCGTATACCATGTTTCACCCCTATTGTAGGGTTATAAACCACCATTATACCCGTAGCTGAGACTTAACATAAACAGAACAGAACAACATCGAAATCATATCATATTCTGATACAAAATCAGAAATTCATGCCAAGGTTTTTAATTGCCACATCATATCAAAATCGAATACTGAACAGTTTCAAATCATTTCACGCGTTAGAAATAAATAGAATCAAATCATCTTTATTTATTTATAGCAAAAACTTTTAGATTTCCATATTTGCTCTTTTTGCAGAGTTCATAAAACAGAATGTACAAAATTAGCTCATGTCTACACCAGTCATGACAAAAAATACTTTTTTTTATATAGAATTTATGCATATGCAGAACAAACATTTGAGGTCACTTTCATATTTCTTTTAAAAAACAAACATGCTTATTTTCAAAGTCAATCTCATTTCATTTCTTTTGTGCAAAACTAGTATATGAACCCCGCTTACCTGAACTTCTTAGATTTTCATAAATTCTCCACAACAATACTGAATAATTGTCAATCGTCACCAATAAAAATTCATGTAACTTAAATAAATCTCCAATGAACAGATAATCTCATATTACACCTAAAGTGCCTATTTTAATTCCTCAAAAACCTAAAATTTCTCTTAATTCTAAAATACCACCACTTTCTAAATTCCTCAATATCCACATAACTATTAAACTTAGAATATTTCTAAAATTGTAAAATAATATTAATAATAAATACAATTATGCCATAAAATAAATTTCTGGTTTAAAGACTCATTAGAACAAAACTGATTAAAGTAGGGGAGCAAATATTTCATTTAATAAAAATAGACTAATTAGTTTCTCTTTAAAGAGTTCAAATAAAAATCTTGCACTACTCTGTACTTCTAAAATATATATTTATACTAATAATAAATTTCAAATATTTATCTAATCTGTATTTAAAACAAAACTCATACAAAGTGAGTTTAATATATAAAAACTAAAAAATGATCAACTTATAATTACTATGTTAAAAGCATCAATATACTGACTTAGTACTATAAGTCCATACGTATACGTCCAAATAAAAATATAACCTACACGTAATATAAAACTCATGATTTCAAACCCAATATACATAATCAACTCATTAAAATCTAAATCCATTAACCTATACATCCGAAATAATATATCTGGAAACATCATACTAGAGGGCAAAATGGTAATAGTACATTTCATCATCGATTAGGTTAACCGAGACACAAAAGTATTTCCTTTTTCCTTTTAAAGTAAACTACCACAAAAAAAAAAAAAAAAAAAAAAAAAAAAAAAAAAAAAAAAAAGGACCAAGACGTGAGTGGCGGTAGCAACACTTACCAAAGGAAAATTAAGAGGCAACGACATCGTGGGGGAAGAAGGTCGTGGCGGAGTTGAGTTGCGGTGGACAGTGGCTGTCCCAATGGTGGCGCATTGAGAGAATAAGAGTGAGATGAGCGAGAGAGAGAATAGTGAGAGAGAGAGAGAGAGAGAGAGAGAGAGAGAGAGAGAGAGAGAGAGAGAGAGAGAGAGAGCATGGAGGCAGAGCTCGATAGTGGGGGAATTCAGTGTGGGCTTACCTAGGGGTGGTCATGGCGGACCTGGGCATGCGACCGACGTCTTCTGGTTGTTCCCGCTTGAGGCTGAGCAGCTGGGCGGCAGCTTTGGGGTTCACTATGGAGGAAGGTAGGTGCTCTGCTTTTCGGTCTTGCAAAACAGAGGAGGGTTTGCGAGGTTGCCACGCAGAGGAGTTGGGGCTTCCATGGTGGTCAGGTGAGGGGTGGTGGCATCGGTTTTACATGGAGATGGAGGTGGGAAACTTTCACATGGTGGCTAACGGGGTGTTGCCATGCATGGGTTGAGGTTGTGGGCTGAGGGGAGCTCGTGAGAGGTGATCTCGGGACGTTGGTTTCCATTCGGAGTTGTTGTACTACAAGATGGGGAAGGCGGTGTTTCCATTTATGGCAGGGGACAAGGTGGTAGCAATTTCTTAAGGGGCTGGGCAATGGGGTACTACTTTCCCACCATGGTGCATGGCTGTGACGTGAAGGGGATGGAAGGGTGGCTGGGTGCATGGTTTGGTTTATGGTGCTTTATGGACGGGAAATGCTACGTTACATGATTTGCATGGACGAAAAACACTTCTGTGTTTCATGGCTGTGAGACCAACTGAGAAGGGCTTGAGCAGTGATTGGATCATGGGGTGGTGAGAACTTACGGATAAAAAGAAGAGCGAGAGAGAAATTTTGGAGATGACTTGATCATCTGGTAGTGAAACGAATGAGTGGCGCCATGGGTGAGTGCGAGTCTGAGTGTGTGATGGAAAAGAAAAGGAAAAGAAAAGAAAACCATAGAGACGTGGGGCAAAAAAAATGGGTTTGAGGTGGAGGGATTTTCAGAAGTGAAAGAAACTGAAGGGAAAGCAAAGAAAAAAAAAAAGAAACGGTCTGGCAAGAAAACTACAGTTAGGAAAATAGACACCTACCAAAACGAAATCGTCGTGGGCCTGGCTAGCTTCATCGTGGGCTTGGCCTCCCTTCTGGTTTGGGCTTGGGCTCTGGGTATTACACATGTAGATGAGATGGTTAATAGAATTAGACATCGTATTGGAGGATGCAAAACTGTTTTTTGTCAAATGGTGATCAAATTCTCCTAATTAAGCATGTTTTAGCAAGTATCCCTTTACACATGCTATCAACCATCCATTCTCCACTTTCGTTGATTAACACCATTCATAAATGTATTAGCAGATTTTTCCAGGATATTGAGGAGGGAAAGCTAAAGATGCATTGGTGTGCTTGGAGGAGAATTAGTTTGCCTTGTCAAGAGGGAGGTCTTGGCATTAAGAATCTTCATGAAGTTCAAAAATCCTTTCACATGAAGTTTGCTTGGAAGCTATAAAGGATTGCTCTCTTTGGTCAAATTTCTTTCGGACTAAGTGTGTCAAACAAAACCATATCTCTCTTGTACATTTGGAAAAAGGCAGTAGATTTTGGAAAATGGTCATTTTTTGCATGCTGGATGTTCTTGAAAATTCCAAATGGCAAATAAAAAAGGGAAACATTTCTTTTTGGAGTATTGTTATACAACCTCCACACACCGCCTATGTGTAATTTTTTTTAAAGTGCGTTTTAATCCATTCAATCAATTTTTTTTTTCATTTCTACCCCCCTCGGGTCCCTCTATTAAAACCCCTAGAAAAGTGGCCTAGGGACAAGCCCCGACACTGCCCTTGGAAGGCAAGGGCAGCACCATGGCTAGCTTGCACGCATGCCTTGGCCCGTGCAGCGACAAGCACGAGGCGCCCAGCATGCATGCATGCCTTGGCGACACGCACGTGGCGCCCAGCATACGGGCCAGCGAAGTTAGCAGCTGCGCGCTGCACAACGTGCGGCTTGGCATGCGCATGCCCAGGCGCACGACCCTGCACCGCACATTGCGCACGCCTCTAAGTGCTCGCCCACACTCAGCCTAGCGCGCACTCCCATGCGCGCGCACCTGCTCATAGCCACGCGCAGCCCCCTGCGCACGCCCCACACCGCACGCCAACGAGGTTAGTGGCATGCCTTTGAAGGCATGCCATCCAACGCAGGGCTCCAGCATGTGCCTTGCAGGCTAGGCCAGTGGCATGCCCATCAAGCATGCCATCCAGCACATGGCTCTAGCCCATGCCTTGCAGCCCAACGCTCAGGCCCCCAGCCTGGGCCATGCAGCACGCACACATGGCCCACCATCAGCAGGCCTTGCACGGCACCAGGCCATGCCCATCAGCAAGCCATGTGGTGCCATCAAGCCATGGACCAACCCGAAGACCACCATGCACCATCCTAGCCCATCATGGGCTCATGCATGCCACGACCAACTTGGTCCATGCCACTATGTTATTTTCATTTATTTATTTGTTTATTTATTTATTCTAAGGGACCTATTGGGAGTTTCCAAATTGTAACTCTTATAAATAGGACCCTTAGTTTTTTTTTTTTTTTACATCTTTTGACAGTTTCCTTTTGGACGGTTTTGTTCTTGAGATCAATAATTTCGGTGCTTAGCACTTGGGCTCTTTGGGGTGCAATTCGTGAATCCCCAAGGAGAGGATCACACTTTGCAATTCGTGAATAAGTGTGATCCGGTTTATCAATCTTATGAGTATTTTTCATCCATTATCTTGTCTTCCATTTTCTATCCATTGTTCTTGTTAATTTGCGAGCATTGTTATTGAAGTGTTCTTGGATTGTTCTTGAGATTGCTTGTGTTCATCTTATGTGTATTGTCGTGGCCCCTATATATCCTCATTTGATCCCTCCAAACACTTAGTGTTGCCCACTATAGTGTTTGCCCTAATCCCCATTCCATCAATAGCCTTGCCGCTACTTCCATCAAACCCTAGCCCACAACTTACTTCCTATTCGGCTACCACTTGCCTTATTTGGATCCGTCCTAGCCGCCCACTCCACTTGCCATACTAGTGTTCCTATAATTTAGGAACCCTAGTTGACCCAATCAAATTCCCATAGCCGGCCATACTCCTCCCCCTTGGCTTCCCAAGATTTTAGGAAACTTTCCTAAAATCTCTCACTAGCCCACCTAGTCCAACCCTAGCCGCCCATACCAAAACCCTAATTCCAAAACCCTAGCCTCCATCTTCCTTCTTCCAAACCCTAAACCTAAACCCTAAGTGGCGCCAACCCTAATTCCCCACCTTTTCCGTGCGCCTCCTTCATCCATTGTAGTCCATACACTTCATCATCTTTCCCATCATTCCACACACCAATTCAAGCCTAAACACATAACCTCACCTTACCAAAGTTGTCAACTTTGTGACCATTGTTCAAGAACCAAGCAAAAGAGGAACGAGCATTCGGTCATCTCAAGGAGATCCTAGGCGTGAAGATCATAGTGTTTAGGGACTTGACCGAGGACCCTAACACCCCCTCCCCTAGCTTTCTCACCAGGTTCTCTTCTGTACGGCTTCATCCCACGGCCTGCAGTTTTGCTTCTCATCATGAATCTTTTGAACGGCACTGTCTTTGGCCGCCAGCAGTGGTCTATTCCTTTTGGGTTTGTGTTTTTCTCTCTTTCTCTCCATTCTGTTTTCCTTCTCTGTTGTGAAAATTTGATTGTCAAAAGTGGTCTATTCCGAAAGGGTCTATATACTTTGTTGTGAAAGTTTTCTAGTTTGAACTCAGTGTGCCCAATATCAGTGCCCAAATAGTCATAATATAAGTGGTGGTTTAGATAGTGGTTCAATCAGCTTGATTAGAGAAAACCACAAAAGTAGCTGAAACCTTGACCTTTAGCAGTGGTGCAAAACAACGTTCTTGAAAATGTGTGTGGTGGGTGGGACCAAAATTGGTACATCTCGAACACACCAGCATGTTCCTCGCACAAAAATGGCTGAAACTACTATTTAAGATTGCAACATTTTGTAAACTTCTCAAGTAGCTACAGTTTACATTTGACTTATTGCATTAATGGTCTATATTAATCAATAACCAAAGCCGATCTCCATGTGAACATTGTGCGTAATTTCAAAGTTGTTTTACAATTAAAACTTGATCAATTGCTCTGCTTTTATTGGCAAGCATATATGTATAAAGTTCTTATGTGGATCAAGCTTTATTTTATTTTTTATTTTTTTACTTTTATTGGATCTGGCTCAACTCATTAGTTATGCTATTGAAGTCTAATTGGATATACTTTTAGTGGCAGACACTAGTTGTGAGTGGTAGGTGTGCTTCATGGAAAAGGAAAAATATGGGAAGATTTATATTGGCCAAAGGAACATCATTTGAGCAACAAAATTAGTTAATTTTATCCATTTTAAAATTGATTTATGAAATAAAATAAATTTGTATGTGATTCAACTGTTCAGCTATGGTCTTGCAAAAGTTGGACTTGAAAAACTATATAGCTCAAAAGTTGGACTTAAAAAACTGCATGTGATTCAACTGCTCATAGAGGGCTACTGAGTGTTTGACACTAGAGCTTTGCTACTTATCATCCTCACACACTACACACCAGAATTTATTTTTATTTTTTATTTTTTTAAATTTGTATTTGGCTTTATTCTTTTTAAACTTATTGAATTCTTCTATTAATCATTCATATATCACACATTTAATAATAGAAAAAAAAAATGTGGTGTGTGAGGATCATGAATAGAATTTTTCTTAATACTAGCTATAGCCTGAAGGGTAGGTATTAAAGTGCTTCTTTGAGTTTTAAAGATTATTATTCGAAGGGACTTGTGGGGATTATGAGTTTTTTTTTTTTTCCTTTGTTGGTACAGGTATAAATAATAAAGGTTCAACAAGCAAAGAATCCTAGAAGTGAAAAGGCCTACTTTCCAGTGCAGAGGATTGATGTTGAAAGCATATTGGATCTCAAAATGCACGTGTGAGCGTGCATTATGTGTATTGGGGACATGATGTGCTTCTCCACACATGGTGTTGCTTGAGAAATTTGAATTTCTAGGAGTGTCACTAGAGTTGTTTTGATAATGTAGCTTTGAAAATCTATTTTTCTGATATAGTTCTAGAAGTGTAATTTTTATTGTATCTAGAGGAGGTATAAAATGGGTTTAGTTTTTATCACTGGGTAAATGTGTGATTGTAAAATGGTTGAATGGGGTGTGAAAATTATTTTTGTTATGACTTACTAGAGTTAGATGGTCGGTCTTCTACATTACAAAATTATGGTGGACTTGTAAATGTATGATATGCAAATGATCAGATTATGGAGCCCTGAAGGTTGTAAATGTTTAATATGTAAATTATGGAGCCTTGAAGGGTGTTAATTGTTTTTTTACTAAAGACTAGATTATGGTTGTGGTTGTAGTTAATGTTTTTTTTAGTTGCGGAATTAATGCTTGTTATGTTGCTAGTGATTTACAATTTATTTTATGGTTATGACAAATTGATGGTTGTTATGTTGCTAGTGATTTACTCCATGGGCATGCTGCTTTTCAAATGATTTTTTTTTAGTTGAGGAATTGATGTTTGTTATGTTGTTGGTTATGAGAAATTGATGGTGGTTTGTGTTAGAAACTATTAAGAACAGAAAGTGAAAATGAGAAGAAACTAATGAGAAACTAATTCTCGTTGATACTTTTGATTATACAAAGAACATATATATATATATATATATATATATATATATATATATNAGGCAAAAAAGTAAAAAGCTATTGAAAAACTAACTTTTGATTATCTACACAATTACAAGCATCAATTCAGAACTTTTATGGACAATATGGTAGATGCAGCTTTAGGCCTCGTGCCCCTTATACTTCTTTGTGTGCAGCCGTGCATTTTCTTAGTTGAGGTTCTTCTTTTCTGTGCCATCTCTTGTCTCCTTTTTGCTGCTGCTGCTGCTACTGCTACTATCTTTTTCTTTCCATGTATTGCAGCATGCATCACTAGCTTTATGCATCTCTTGAGTGCTGCAGTGTATTCTAGGTATGCTTTGGCTACTGTCCTTCTGTAGAACTAGATTGAATTTCTATGAGACTCCCCCTCAAGATGGGCATAGATGTTAACAATTATCATCTTGGATAATAAGAACTAAAATGTAGAAGTTGGTAAGGCCTTAGTGAAAATATTTGTCAACTGAAATTTTGAGGACGCATGCATTGGTGTGATAATACCAGCCAAGATTTTCTCTCTAGCAAAATGGCAATCTAGTTCTATATGCTTGATCCTTTCATGAAAAATTGGATTCTTTGTAATGTGGATGATTGCTTGGTTATCACATAAAAGGGAAGCAGATTGTGCATGATCAACATTAAATTCCTTTAGCAAATCGAGAAGCCACATGATCTCACAACTTGTAGATGCTAGTGCCCTATATTCTACCTCAGCTGAAGATCTAGAAACTGTTGCTTGCTTCTTAGATTTCCAACTTATTAGTGAGTCTCCAATGAATATACAGAACCCTGTAACAAATCTTCTTGTCTCGGGGCAGGCAGCCCAATCAGTATCACTATATGCCCTTAGATGTAAAGCTGATTTGGATGAGAAGAAAATGCCTTGACCTATGGATCCTTTGAGGTACTTGAGAATCCTATAGACTGAGTGCAAAAGAGATTGTGAGGGTCTGTCCATGAACTGGCTTAGAACACTTACAACATAGGTGATGTCGGGTCTAGTGATGGTTAAGTAAATTAACCTTCTAATGAATCTTCCATAAGCTGTAGGATCTTGGAGGATTTCTTCCGTGGTGTGGCTCAATTTATGGTTCACTTCAATAGGTGTGGAAACTGTCTTTTTGCCAAGTAGACCTGAATCTTCTAATATCTCGAGGGTGTACTTCCTTTGACAAAGGTTAATTCCAAGTGAGGACCTAGCAACTTCCAATCATAGGAAATACTTGAGGGGTCCATGGTCCTTAATTTTGAACTTGCTGTGAAGGTAAGATTTGAGTGAATCAACTTCTTCTTGAGAGTTACTTCCAACTATGATGTCATCTATATAGACTAAGAGCGCTGTAAATCCATTGGGACTGACCTTAGTGAACAAAAAATAGTCAGATTTTGATTGATGAAATCCAATGGCAGTGAGTGAATTTGAAAACTTTGAGAACCATTGCCTAGATGCTTGCTTAAGTCCATAAAGAGACTTATTTAATTTGCATACCAAGTTCTCCTCCTCAATCTGCTTACTCTTGATGTGATAGCCTAGAGCTAATTGCATATAGATGTCCTCATCAAGGTCTCCATGTAGAAAGACATTGTGAACATCCATTTGAGTGAGAGACTAGTTTTTAATGGCTGCTATGGCAAGGAAAACTCGAACTGTGGTGAGCTTTGCAACTGGACTGAAGGTCTCTTGGAAGTCAAAACCTTCTTTTTGAGTGTAGCCTTTGGCCACAATTCTAGCTTTGTGCCTTTCAAAAGATCCATCTGATTTCAGCTTGGTCTTATAAACATATATGCAACCAATTGGAGTTTTGTTGGGGGGTAAGGTGGTGACAGTCCATTTGTTGTTTTCTTCTAGAGCATGGAGTTCAGCTTTCATGGCATCTTACCAATGGTTAAACCTGACAGCTTCATTATAGGACTAGGGTTCATGAAGTAATGAAAGTGAAACAGAAAATGACTAGTGAGAGGGAGAGAGATTTTTGTAAGTTATATAATCATGAAGGGGGTGGATTGTGGAGAAGGGAAGGAAGGGTTGAGATGCTGCAAGCTGGCAATGATATTGATGAAGATAAGTAGGTTGGTTCCTATTTCTGGTGTACCTTCGAAGAGGGAAAGGGTCAGGATGAGGTGAGGGGGCAGGTGAAGGAAGTGTGGGAGCAGTAGGTGAGGGAAGGGTGGAGGGGTCAGCTGGTGAAGAAGGTTCTTTACCAGTGTGTGATTGAGTGAGAGTTTGAGAAGTTGGGGGAAAGGAGAAGTGTCATCTGGTGGTGCAGGATGAAGGACCAGATTTGAAGGGGAAAATGGATTCAGGAAAAATGACAGTTCGAGAGATGAATGTAGAGTGAGATTCAATGTCATACAGCTTATAAACTGTGACATTAGCAGGATATCCTAAGAAAATGCAAGGTTTAGCTCTATGTTCAAATTTGGTTCTGTTGTGTTTTAGAGTGCAAGCATAAGATAGACAGCCAAAGACCCTAAGTGAGAATATGAAGGTGGTGATGAGAAAAAGCATCTCATATGGGGGATTTATTAGAGAGGTGTGGGGATTCTGTTAATGATATAGGTTACTGTTAAGATAGCATCTCCCCAAAATTGGATTGGCAATGATGCTTGAAAGAGAAGGGCTCATGCAACATTCATGAGATGTTGGTGTTTTCTCTCAACAATACCATTTTGTTGAGGGGTATACACACATGATGTTTGATGAATGATGCCATATTTTTTTGTAAAAATCAGTCATAGCAAATTCAAGTCCATTGTCAGTTCTAATTTTCTTAATGTTTTTGTTGAATTGGGTTTGGATGAGATGGAAGAAAGATTGCAGGAGAGATCTTGTGTTTGATTTCAGTCTCATTAGGAAAACCCAAGTAACTCTAGAATAATCATCCACAATGGTTACAAAATAATGAAATCCTTGAAAGGAAGCATGAGAGTATGGACCCCATGTACCACAATGGATTAAATCAAAAGGAAATGAACTACTTGAAACACTTGAAACACTTGAAGGGAAGGAAAGTTGTTTCTGTTTAGCCAAATGACAAACTGTACAATGAGATTTATCTTTGGACTTTACATTAGGTACATTAGAATGTATTGAATTCATTCTTTGAGAGGATAAATGTCCTAATCTACAGTGTCATAAGTCAAAATCTTGATGTAAATTAGCTTGGTTGACTCGAGTTAGACTAGATGGGCTTGAAGATGGAATATTGGTGTTATCTTGTGGTGAAGACAACAGGTAATAGAGAGCAGCATGGACTTTAGCAAGTCCAATCATCATCCATGAAGAGAGGACCTGAATGAAACAAAGATTATTTAAGAAAAATACACAAGTGTCTAGCCTTTGAGTGAGTTTACTGACTGAGATGAGATTGAAAACAAATGAGGGAACACATAGGACATCAATAAGAAGGAGAGAGTCTGAAAGTTTAACAGTGTCTATGTGTGTGACTTGAGCTTTTATACCATTTGGAAGTTGTACAAAAGCTTGAATGCAGCAGGAAGAATTAGTAAAAAATGAGGTGGAGCACACCATGTGATCAGTGGCTCCTGTGTCCATGATCCATGGTGTGTTATGAAAGGTATCATGTTGATCTTGTGAAAGAGCAGTGAATTTATCATGACTTGTGACATTAAAAAGAGAGGAGTTATGAGAGATGCTAGGACTGGAAAAATAGTGATGATTACCTGCTAGATTGGAGTGAGATGTTTTTTAAGGGGCAGGTTCTGAGATAATTGGTGAGGGATGCACAGGTGGTGGCAGGAGTGGTTTATTGTGTCCTGAAGTCAGCTGAGGGAATTGAGCATTGACAAGAGTCACGAGGTGTTGTGCTTGTGCTTGAGAGAGGTTTAACTGAAAAGTACTTGGTGCAGGAGATGCATGGCCTACAACAACAGTTTGATCCACAATGGAACCAACAAGAGCAACCTGGTTTGTAGAGTAAGCAGTAGGTTTTCCAAAACCATTTCCAAACTTAGATTTGGTGAATTTTATTAGTTTGTAGCATTTCTCCTTTGTGTGTCTCATCTTCCCACAATGTCCATAGAACAAATCTGTATTCTCCTTTTTCTTCGAGAAATTTTGATAAGCAAGCAAGGCAGATGGTCTGTGGTAGGAACAACTATGTTTCTTGCTTGCCTTTGCCTCTCTTCTTGTAAAATAAGTGAAAAGGTCTTATCTAGAGAAGGCAAGGGGCCCAACAAGATTATTTGCCCTCTAACAACATCATAGCTATCATTTAAACCCATTAAAAATTTGAAAACATAGTCCCTTTGTTGAACTTCACCAATATTCTTTAAAGCATCACATGTACATAAACCACAAGAGCAACAAGGAAGTAGTCTATAGCTATTCAGTTCTTCCCAAATGGCATTAAGTTGGGTGAAGTAGTCATTTACTGAAAGATGCCCTTGAACTATGCCACTGAGTTTGTGTTGAAGGTGATATATCCTAGCTTCATCAGGCTGTGCAAAATGCTCTTTGAGTTTATCCCATACCTATTTAGTTGAAGTCATGAAGGATACTTTAGAGGCTATGTCCTTGGAAACTGAATTTAAAATCCAAGCAAGCAGGATGTTGTTGCATTATAACCAAGATAGATAAGAAGGATCTGCAAGGTCAGAAATGGAGATGGTACCATCTAAGAAACTTGACTTATTCTTGATTGAAATGGAGAGAAGGAAAGATCTGCTCCAAGAAATGTAGTTGGAGCCAATCAAGGGTGGTGAAACAATGACAGTGTTTGCATTGTCACTGTGATGCAAGAAAAAATGGCTATTTGGGTCTTCTATAGGAGAAGAATAAGAGGAAGATGAGGAGGCCATAGGTTTAATGAAAGATGATCAGAAATCAAGAAGGTATTGCAGGAATTACTCTTGCTCTGGTACCATGTTAGAAACTGTTAGGAACAGAAAGTGAAAATGAGAAGAAACTAATGAGAAACTAATTCTCATTGATACTTTTGATTATACAAAGGTCATATATATACATTATAAAAGGCATAAAAGTAAAAAGCTACTGAAAAACTAACTTTTGATTATCTACACAATTACAAGCATCAATTCATAACTTTTATGGACAGTATGGTAGATGAAGCTTTATGCATCGTGTCCCTCATACTTATTTGTTTGCAGCCATGCATTTCTTTAGCCGAGGTTCTTCTTTTTTGTGCCATCTCTTGTCTCTTTTTTGCTGCTGCTACTACCTTTTTCTTTCCATGTACTGCAGCATGTTTTATCAGCTTTATGCATCTCTTGAGTGTTGTAGTATATTTCAGGTATGCTTTGGCTACTATCCTTGTGTAGAACTAGAATACATTTTTTTTTTTGTTACATTGTATTCTGTAAGAGTTTGGGCGTAGTAGATGTAGGCTCATAAATTGCCAAAAAGATCACCATAATAATTCCTGAAATACTGAATGCTTGGATGTGTTTAAAAACTTGGCTTTATGGTTTGTTAAGCATAATATCTATACTCATAGAATTATCGTTAATTTTGATAATTCCTTTATAGTAGTCCATCTATAAGCTTATGAGAAAATATCAGCAGTATCCTAAAGGTCAAGAATGTGAGAAGTATCTTTGTCTTTTTCCTTTTTTTGGTACTTCTTGTTGTTTAAGCTTGCAGACGTATCTTACTGAAGAACGTAAGCATAGGCAAGAAAATAGAAAGTAACAACTATCATCCAAGTGAAAATATTAGAACTACCAGACTCAAAATGCCATTATATTTTTGAACTTTAGAAGACACGAGACCAACTGACTCCACCACCAAGAAGTATTCAATTGGCTATATATACAACTAACTCTCAAGTCTTCATTTCGGGCACAAGACAACTTTGGAATTACCGCCAGTAAAAGCAGAAGCCACAGCAAGTGTTCCATCTTTAGCTTCCATCACTACGAACCGAATGAGGGCAAAAAAGCAGCTAAAGGATGGGACACCACCATTCATGATAATAGTATAACAAGAACCATGAACCATCACCCCCAAACGATGGAAACTCATCACCTTCAAGTTTCAAATATGACTAAATTTCCATTTTGTACTATTGACGGCATTTCTTGATGCTAATGACACCGTTGTCAATATTCTAGAAGGACAAAGACAGGAAATTGATTTAAAACCCAAACCCAAAATAGGGGGAAATATTTTATAATAGTCATCTCAATTGTTTCTGACATACTGGATAATCAATGGAGAAATGGAAGAAAGCATGCATATCTCTTTGACATTTCTAACACTGCGCCATATTAAGCAAAGAAAATTGAAAAGCAGATATCAAAAATGAACTTTAAAACGCAGCTGCCAACTTTTTTGCTTTCACTACTTGAAACAGAAAATATTTTGCATATAGAAAAACTAATTTTGGTAGTCATTAAGTAGCAATCAAGATGCACTTTTATTGCATTCTTGAGCTACATCAAGGGAAGATTTGTTGTCAATGCGAGAGAACTCCTTCCAAAGAGATGCTTGAGTTTTTTTTTTTTTTTTATATATATATATTTTTTAATATTTGCCTCTTTTCCTTCCATTATTAAATTTTTCTCTGCACTAAACCATAAAAACTTCTAAATATAAACATTATTTCTCTTTCAAACCTGGGACAACAAAAGTTTCTTAATTTATTTTAATTATTTGTTAAGTAACTAAAAATCTAGCAGTTGTTAATCCATCAATAACATAAATTCTTTTCTTACAAGGAAAAACCTTCTCTACAAGCAAAGAGGTAGAGACATGAATTTTTCTAATTCATGTGTGAAGAAAAGAAAATCACCAAACACACATAAAAGTATAAATAATTCCATGCATGCTCAAATTCGTTCGCTCCTAGAAAATAGAACAGGTCTAACCCAGAATGCTAACAACAAATTTCCCAAAATCTAAAGAACCATAGCTTGTAACAAAATATATTCATAAATAATGTCATGGCATTTGATGATAATGGACCCATCTGGAAACTCCCTAAAAAGAAAAAAAAAATCTAAACTATAAATCAATATAGATAAGCGAGAATGACAGCCAAGATAAATTGCAAAGCTTTAAAGGGAACTCAGATACTTGACTACAGATCAAAAGAAAAGAAAACATGAAAAAAAAAAATAGTTACAGAGAACCTTACAATTAGCCTCCTCCATGGTTTGAGTTGTGAAGAATGACAAGGATTAAGAAAATGGGTACAAAAGAGAAGTGTGAAAAGAGGGGGGATAAAGAGAAAGAAAGTGAAACGATGAAGACAGAAAAACTGGTTCACATATTGTAATATTTATACACATTTTTGTTAGGAGTGGGAGAAGAAATCTTCTAGGGTTTTAGGGGTGAGAGACACGAAGGGGCTGGGGTGATGGGTGAGGGAAGAGTCTGAAGATCGAGGAGAGGGAGAAGAGATGTCGTTGCTTCGTGTGGTTTGTGGGGCGCTGGGGTGTTGCAATGAGCTGGGGGTGACGAAGATGTTGTTCGTTCCGAGTCTAAGGGAGAAGAGGAGTCTGAGGGAGAAGAGGGATGGCTGAAGGAAGTGCGATGGATGAGAGAGAAGAACTGTGACGTGGGCTACAGTGTCAGAACCTCATGTTTTATGGCACCCAACCAAGCTGCCAACCATGCCATGACAAGTTTTGAAGGGCCCATGGCTGATGCCTTGACACTATCATTGACAAGGCTAGACAGCCTCACGACCCATGCCTTGACATTGATGTTAACATGCCCCAACAGCCCCACGGGCAAGATCTCGACACTACCGCTGACAATTCTTGACAGCACTCTGACACTGTTGCCGACAAGCCTTGACAGCACCACAGCATCCCCGTTGGCATGCCATGGCCCCTGTCATGACATGCCAAGTACAGCACCACAGAAATACCATGGCCCTTGCCATGATATGTCCAAGACATGCCAACAGGCATGCCAAGGCCTCTACCATGGCACGCCCTTGACAACCCCGTAGACATGCCATGGCACGCCATGGACACCCAACGAGGCTAGTGATAGACTTGCTTGCGCGCAACCCAGCGCACACACGCCAAGCACATAGCATGCTAGTAGCGCGCAGCAGCAGCAGCAGCAACTCGTAGGCAACACAGCACGTGCACGCCCATCAACAACCTAGCGCAGGATCACATGCCAGAAGGCCAGCAGCCCCATGCACCTAGCCCAGCGCGCCCCAGCAGTATGCCAGCGTGCCCATGCAACAGCAGGCCAGTAGCCCCAACGTGCAGCCCAGCAGCCTTACCGCCCAGCACCCAGGCCACTTACCTAGGCCATGCCAGCACCTAGGCCCATGCCTGGGCCATGCCAGCCACTCGCCAGCAAGCATGCCAGCCATGGGCCAGCCAAGGCCACCAAGGGCCAACATATGACACGGGCCAACATGGGGACCACCCAAGACCTATTTTACAAGGGGACCTTTTAGGATTTTCCCACCTATGTTGTTACTTTCTCAAGAACACATTGTTTTCGGATTCACCTATGACATTTTTCATTTTATCAATCTCTTGTTTATTTTCCATTCTATATTCAAAAATCCAAAAATACATTGTTGTTCTTATCTTTTCTTGTTCGTTCATATATTTTCCTTGCATTTTCTCGCATATCAAACACTTCCTAAGCCTTCATCTTCCCATTTCCTTGTTTCCCATAATTGCCACTTTCCAAAGTTAGCCTCCCTCCATCCACATTAGCCCTAGCCAAAATTCACATTGCCTCCATCATTCCATACACACATCTTGCCATAGTTGGAAATCCTAACCTTCCATAAGGATCTCCTAAACTGTAGGAATCCTAACCCTAGCCTTCATTCATCCAACTAAGCCCTAACCAAAACCCTAGAGTCCCACAATGTAATTCTTACATTTTAGGAATCCTCATCTCATCTTCTAAATCCAATCTCTCAAACCACTCAATTCCTCAAATCACTCAATCCCTAGAATCACTCAAACCACCAAAAGACATTGCTTATCTTATCTTAGTCAATCCCTTAATTCTAGGAACTTCTCTAGAATCACTTCATATTCCCTAGAATCACTCAATTCAACCAAAGACTTTCATCCTCTTGCCATATCGAAATCCTATCTTCCATCTTCAAATCCCTAAACTCTAGGAACAACCTTAGACTCATTCAAAAACCTTCCATCTTCATCTTTCTTGCCTTAGCCGAATTCCTATCATCCCCAGATTGACTCCATCAATCTAGGAGTCCTAGCCTCACTCATCCACATCATCCAAAACCCTAGCCTAACTCCACCATACAAACCCTAAGCTCATCCAAGTGGTCCCAACATCAAGGGCAATCTTCAATCCGTTCCACATTGCTTCAAACGCACAAGTTCATCACTTAGATCACCTGAACTCATCATCATCATCAATACCACCACTAAACAACATACCTCTATTAACCTAAGAACCCAACATTGCCATCATACGTGCAAGGCCAAGCATGTTGGCATGAAACATCCGGTCATTGCAAGACAAGGCGAGTTCGCAGACCCCCTAGTGTTTAGGGACTGGATCGAGGTCCCTAACATACAGACGGGGTTCACCACGTGGGTGTATGGTACGGGACCAATAGACCGGGGTTTGAGTAGATTATTTCCGCTTGATATGCCTATCGTGAAAAATCTTTTGAGACGGATTACTACCAACCATCTAGCGGAGAAATGGGATCGATGGCAAAACATTATAGCGTCGAATATTTATCTTTTAGCAGCGTAATTTTTCTCCGGAAATGGTAGGAAGTCTTGTAGTGTCACTGAACCCACCTGAAATTTAAAAATAGGTCATCATGCGACAAGAGTCATAGTTATATGCATGAGAGATGCATGAATTGCATTCCACTTATAATTTACACTAGAAGAAAAAAATACAAGGGAAATATCATGAACGGCATGAAGCATGCATGACAATCTTAATTAACATGGATGGTTGTTTATGTTTTTTCACGCTTTACATTATTCGGCCTGCAGGCTTTCAGCTCTTGCGCGCCGTGTGTGTGTGTGTGTGTGTGTGTGTGTGTGTGTGTAGAGAGAGAGAGAGAGAGAGAGAGAGAGAGAGAGAGAGGGAGTAAACTACTATATATGATTCTTTAAAGCACTTTCTTATGAATTGCATTCGATCTTTTTGTGATAAATAATTTGACACGCAATTTTTTTTAATCCTCATGATATTCTTTATTATGATAATAAAGTAAAGATAACATGACCATCAAAGAGGATTTTTTACATCATGATCATCTGTCGACTCGCGCCATGCATGGTTGATGCTATATATATATATGTGATGGATCTAATTGGCAGCAGATCGACCAAGATTGAAAGGAAAAAGCTGTCTCCCTCCTAGAGATTATTCTTCTTCATACGCATCGATCTTCTTCGCTTGCATGACTGACTGCAAGTACGTACATAAAATGATTATTTTTAATTTATCAAATAAGTCTATTATCGTCGCAAATAGTGATGGTCGAAGAAGCATGCATTGAGGGAGGGGGAGTCCAATTATTATGTGCTTTTGCTTCAGTTGTTTTTGTTCAAGCTTGCCTGGTGATGCTCTTTTGCTATGCTTCATGAGTTTACTTGTTTAGAAAGTACTGATGAGAAGACATGAGGTGATCAGATCGATACCATAAACAATGAGCTCATTCTTGCCTTCCATATATATATATATATATATGAGGTCCATTGCCACCGAGGCAAATTTAAAGATTCTGAAATGGTTTCTCTTTAGGAGCAAGATCTAGTCCTCACATTGACCCAATCTGCTATAGGCCGAAGGCTACTGAAGACTGTGGCCTATATTACCCTCCAAATTACGTACCCTTGTGAACTGGCACAATAGAAAAAGGTGTTGCAAGGTTACTATATATATATATANACTCAACCAGCTTCCATAGCAACATTTTGAAGCGTGCATTTAATATGTGAAGCTTCCACAAATAGGACCACTCTGTGGGGAATTAAATTGGGATTAGGAGTCAATCAGTTATAAGTTTATCCACCGTTGGCACATTGGTTAGACGGATTTTTCGGATTTGGATCACGGTGTCATCCTCAAATAACTCATGAAGTTTTGGTTCATGATCGTATCTACTGGGGTTGGAAAGTATGAAGCTAGCTGCCATAGGCCTGGGTGGGCGGGACCTGTAGCCCATCCGCCAGCATCCGCTGAGTATCAGGTGGACTATCCGCCGGATATTACCTGATAGGTAGGCAAATTAAAACTAGAAAAAAGAAAAAACAGGCGTGGAGCAAGCATGGGTACCCGCACGCCCCAAAAAAACTTCAGGTAACCTCATTTTTCTCCTCCAGCGGCCGCAACTCAACTCCTCTCCTCTTCGTCTCTTCGTCTTCTATATCTCATTTTCTCATTTTCCTCTTCTCACCTTCTTCCAACTTTATTTGTGTCCCTCATTTTCCGAAAAGTGCCTAATCATCCGTATACTACTTTGTGGGTGCACAAGGATAACCAAGACTTTGGTGTGAAGTGGTACTGAGGAGTACTATCATTATTGAATCCATACCGTCAATGTTATAAATTACTGACTTAGGATGTTTTTTTTTTCAAGATAGTGACTGAGGATGTTAAAAATGCGAATAAATTACATACTTGTAAATAAACTTCGATCTTAATAAAAATAGTATTGTTATTAAAATAAAAACCATGTCTTCAACGACATTATTATTTATTTCAAACGATTAGGAACCTAAGACTCAAACTTATATATTCTGTTCAATCTGCTTTGAATTAACCAAATGAGCGTAGCGTACGTGACTTCCATTTTGGTTTATTTTACATTTATAATTCGTGGAACTGTGGGCAGAGTTGCAATTATATATATATAATTATTAGTCATTATCCTCACAATTCCTTTACTCATTAATTAAAACATCCATTCCTTTTAATTTTAATACATGACCCACCTAATTAATAATTAATTTTTCTGGTGGGCAGTGGTGGGGACATTTGGATCCCCAGGGCTTGGGGCCCATCACTAAGACTAAGAAAGAAAGTTAGCCCAATGCTTAGGGTTAGAAGCCCCATGACCAGGGGGCTTATAATGACAACCATATGACAGAAAACTCCCAAAGAGTTGGAGATAGAACCCACAGCTGGATACAATCATCTTAAGCAAGATAATTCCTACAAAATTGGAGGTATCTGCTCCATTTAATAAGGGATCATGAAGAATGCGCAGACAGGACTGGTGATTAGAGTTAGTCGCCATCACGTCACATCCTTCTATAAATAACCTACTAAAGGTAACAAACATCTTTCATCTTCATTTTATATATACTTATCATACTATTATTGGCTTAGGCTGCGTTTGGATATTTAACTGAGTTGAGTTGAGTTGAGATGATAAAATATTGTTAAAATATTATTTTCTAATATTATTATTATTATTTTGGGATTTGAAAAGGTTAAATTTTTTATTATATTTTGTGTTGGGATTTGAAAAAATTGTAATAATAAGTTGAGATGAGTTGAGATGGGTTTACATACCAAATGAAGCCTTAAACATCAGAGCTTACCCAGGGCGATCAGCGCCATCTCTTCACTACTGCAGGTTATCCGTACGATTGGCGGTGTGAAACACGTCTTTTACAGTGGCATCGTCTGTGGGATCTTCATATACCTCAACGTGATTTTTACATGCCAACCATCACTAGATCAGAGGTCGCCCGTGATCCAGGAACGAGCATGATGAAGGTAGAAGTAAGGTTAGCAGAAACAGAGGAATGACTGAAACAAGTAATGGAGGTCGTTGAACAACTCCAAAAAGAAAACGAGGAGTTAAAGTGACAGAGAGATAATCCCCCAGCCCAGAACGGTCAACCTGAAGGAGATGCACACAGCGTAGAGGGGGTTAATAGTGAAGAAATAGAAAAGAAAAAAATGCATGATGAGCTGCGCAGTTTGGTGGATAAATACGAGGAGATGGCGAAGTGCATAGGCGGTTCCTCTTTCGTGGAGCAACTCCTCACATGCACAGACCTCCCTTACAGCGAGAAGGTCATGGTGGTTCCTGTACCATCTAAGTTTAAGGTGCCACAGATCGACCTATACGATGAATCTAAAGATCATGTTGATCACCTTTAGAATTTCAAGGCGCACATGAATCTCCACGGCTTCCTCCGGGAAGTGGCTTGTTGATCATTCCCATTAACACTGAAAGGAATAGCATGGGGGTGGTTTGAGACCCTATGCCCCGGATCCATTGGCAGTTTTGAGGAGCTTGCTAAGCAGTTTCTCACACAGTTTATGGCGAGCAGAAGGCGCAGCAAGCCAGCCGCTTATCTGCTAACCATAAATGATCAGGATGAAAAGATCACCTTGGCCGCACTTTTGGGAGGAATCTGGCCCCGAAACCCGTTCATGATCGAGCTGGCTAAACTAACTCCATCTACGTTAAGGGAATTCATGGACTAAGCAGATGATTTTGTTAACGCAGAAGACACACTCCAGGCTTTGCTAGAACTGAGAAAGCTAGAGGCAAAACCAGAAAATAGAAACCAGAACAATTCTAAAGACAGACAAAAAAGCAAATGGATGAAGCCACCAAGATGACAAACGTGACCGATACATCGGCCACCAAGACCAGGGGCGCCGACTGATCCATAATAACCACAACATACAAGAGAATAGTAGGACCACGAGGAAGGAAGAACTCTCGCCAGGCAGAGGCCAACACCACTTCACCTATCACCAAAGCTACTCTTATTGGACTGAAGATTGCATCACCTTGAAGAAGCGGGTCGAAGAAATGTCTAGAAGTGGGGAGCTGGAAAGGATGCTGGCTGATTACATCAAGCCGCAAAGGGAGGAGAATCGCGAGAGAGAGCACAGGCGAGGCATAAGCCACAAGCACTAAAAGTAGGAGGGACAGAGAATAAATAACTCTCCACGCCCTAGGAGGGACCAAGAACATGCCCCTTAGGTGAAATTCACACAATAGCAGGCAAATTCACTAGGGGCGACACCACAGCATATAGCAGGAAACCCCAACCATTTTGTTCATGGACGAGGATTGTGAGGGGATTATGTACCCCCCATGACGATGCCTTGATTGTCACATTTCTGATAGCCAATTACATGACCAGATGAGTCTTAGTCGACAATGGGAGCTCTATTGACATTCTTTTCTAGGACGTGTTCACTAAAATGGGGATCAGCACCGACAAGCTGTGACCATCACCTTCTCCACTGAAAGGGTTCTCAGAAGAAGTAGTTCAACATGTCGATGCCATCACACTCCCAATAACAGCATGACAAACTTCTTAGTGGTCAAGGTCCCATCGTCCTACAATGCCATACTAGGACACGTTACCCTTAATAACTTAAAGGTTGTTACCTCCACGTGCCACCTTAAAATGAAATTCCCAACAGAAGCAATAGTCGGTGAAGTTTGAGGTGAGCATATATTAGCTCAAGAATGTTATGTCCAAGAGTTGAAGACAGGAGCACCAACAGTATGTGTGGTAGGTAGCTCAAGGGAGTGCCCGCCGCCGCCACCTTCGGTAAACAAGGAACCAGACATGGAAGCCAGGAATGAAAGCAATTTGCTACAAGATGAAGCTAATGAACCTTCAAAGATGGTACAGTTGCACCGAGACCGCCCAGTCACCACAACGAGAGTTGGTACACAGCTCCCACCATAGTACCGAGAGGCGTTGAAGCAATTGTTGATTGAACACAGAGATTTATTTGCTTGGAGCCATGAAGATATGCTTGGGATCGATAATTCAATTACAGAGCACAATCTCTGCATTAATCCAGAGGCAAAGAAAGTACGGCAGGAGAGGAGGTCATTCAACACAGAAAAGTGCACGGCCATAGCTAAGGAGATTAATAGACTTTTAGCAGTAGTATGGGAGGCACACTGTCCTGAATGGCTCTCCAACGTAGTGCTAGTTAAAAAAAGCCAATGGCAATTGGAGGATGTGCTTCACCGACCTCAATAAGGCTTGTCTCGAGGACAGTTTTCCACTTTCCCGGACTGACATCATCGTGTATGCCACAGTCGGGCATAAATTTTTTAGATTCATGGATGCCTACTCTGAGTACAATCAAATTAGGATGAATAAGGCAGATGAGGAGAAGACGGTGTTCATAACTGACAGAGGACTCTATTGTTATCGTGTAATGCCTTTCGGGCAAAAGAATGTTGGGGCAACATATTAGAGGTTGGTCAATCGGATGTTCAAGCACCAGATTAGGAAGACTATTGTAACACCCCGCCTATTTAACCATTAGGATTAACCCTTAAATGCATTAGATTAGGTTTTTAATTTTGTGTTATTACTAACATTAAAGTTGATAGTGAGGTTAGCCTTAATCTTGACACTTAGTACCATTAAAATAAGGATTAGAGAAGTAAGCCCATTAGTGAATTTGGTGAGGCTTTTAGGACCTTAGAGCATTCATGGGACTAGCCCAAGAAGCCTTGAACCAAACCTATTGGGAATTCAAGACTTGGTAGCTAGCCTTGATCCAAGCTTAAGGAAGGTATAAGGCCTTTGGGCCAAACTTGGTGTAGAATGGACCCATGGCCCAATTAGGCCAAGCCAAACCTTTTCAAGAACATCTTAGTGGATCTTGAGATTTTTATTTAATCCTAAAATTCTGGAAATGAGGCCCCTCTCATTCAAGCTCAAGAGCCCATAAAACGTGAACCCACACACTTGGCCATTTTAAAGCCCTCAAGGCCCAAAGTCATGTTTGGGTTTATTTCACCATTCAAGACCAAAAGCACAATACACCATACCATTGGTTTCCATAAGCCTAAATCATACCCTAAGTACCCAAATTAAGTTTTAAAAATTGGCTAAGACCATTAACCATCATACTTGAGGTTAGTGAACTTTAAGCCATGCTTTGAAGCTTAATTATGTCTAATCTTTTCTTAAACCTTTTAATTTGAATTTTCTTGAATTATTACTTCATTAAATCATAATTAGACCTTGTTAATACCCTAGCTAAAACTCCCCACATGTCATTAAGGAAAATGACATATCAAACCCAAACCTTGCATCAATCGGCTTTGTGTATTGTCCATTGTATGCTTGGACTGTTTTGCCCTTAGGCCCAACATTTTTGTGGTTTGTCCCCAAGGATAATATGGTCCTTAAACATTTCATCAGACCCCTTCAAACCTAGTTCGAGTCTTGGACAAAATTGGCAACACAAACCAACTCAAATGACCAAACCGAATGCACCTTGGTCTAGTTTGTGTAGGAACCGATTGAGTTGGAATTTAACCAACCATCTGCCATGGTTGAGCCACCACCCCACACCACCTCCTTCACCACCAAATCCCCAAGAGTTTTCATGACCATAATGAAGAAATTGACTCAGTTTTTCCCTCCCAAAACCCTCCAAAATCGAAGTCCAAAATCTGCCAAATAAAACCACTTATACCCGCCGGTTTGCAAGGGTGGTTTGAGTGACTTCTTGTCGTCTGAAACTTGCCCCAAGACCTGGACACCTCCAAAAGGACATGATGGCTACAGTAGGGAGGAAATCATGGTGGTTTCAGGCAATTATTCCCTCTGCACAAGGTGACATAAGCCAATGAAAGCAATCTGGAAAATTTCCAGACTTGTGCACCTCTCACTTCACCCAATCACCTTGCACCGAGGCCAACGTCTCCACCCCTCATGAACCCTATAAATACCTTCTTCACCTTCTCATTTCCTCCACACCTCTACTCCATGCTTCCTCCTGAGCCTTGAGAGCACTTCTCCCTCTTAAAGATCAAAATAGTAAAACTAAGTGAGTTCTTGGTGAGTTCATGAGTGTTCTTGTGCAAAGTTGTCTTTAGTGCTTGGAAGGTCACGAAATTTGTAAGTTTTCTTGATTTTGATCTTAGTTATCATGTCAGACTTTCTTTCCAAGTGTTGGTACAAAATCTAGTTGAGTTTTGAGAAGGTTATCATGCTTAGTTTAAAATCGGGTCAATTAAGAGATGATTTGAATGATTAACTGATTTTAAGTTGGAATTTAACTATGGCATGTCCTAAGCATGATTTGATATGATTTATCATTGTCTCAACATGATTATAGAAGGTTTAAATTGTGGTTAGAAGCATGCCATGGTAGGTTTTGAATCTATCTTATTTTGATCATCAAGCATGTATCGATTTTCAACATATTGGTGATTAAAGATATTTTAGCCATTATTAAGTGTTGAGATGAACTTGATTACCCAAGTATTAGCCTTCAATATGTCATTAAAGATGTTAGTGATCATTTTTTATTAAAGAAAATCTCATATGCATGCATTCATTAGGATCAATAGTTGAAAACACACTTAGGCATCAACTAAGATGAATGCCACGGGTTGGGACTGTTTAAGCAAGTTCCACCTTAATTTTTGAAAATACAAGGGCATATATGGTTTTAGAATGTCAAAAATATGATGTCCATAAAATTTGGTCAAATTTGGAGTTCGTTTGCAATTAGAGAAAATTTAGGGTCTAAATGGTAATTTTGAAAGTCTAGGGGCATTTTTGTACATAACCAAATTTCAAAGCCTTTGTTTTTGAATCTCAAACATAGAAGTATTAATCCTAACTTAGCATGGAATTGATTTCAGCTTCTACAACGTTATTTTCAAATTACTCAGGAAGTTTGTAAGTTGGCCTCTAACTTACACCTTGATAGATTATATATGAATTATTAATAAATGTTTCATTCATATTTCAATTGTCATTTTGACCATAAAATATCATGTTATATGATACATTGAGTGCATACTTCTATGACATGTGATATGTTTCACCATCTTTGCATATTGCATCTATAAATATCATTTTTGCATGAAAGCTTGTCACATATGCACAGGTCATGAAAAATATTTTTTAAGCATAGCATGAAAATAATTTTTTTCATGACCCCAAAGGCTAGGATGGGAAATTATCCTAGTGAAACTCCTTTGTCCACTCTAGAGTGTTTAAAAATGGAGTGTTAACTCTTGGGTTGATGAAGAACAGTCAACAGGCTTTAAATGGATTCTTTTCAAAGAATGACAGAGCGAAATCAACATGTTATGACACCTAACTCTGGTGGGTGTACACGTTATAATTTTTATGATGTTATGTTGAATTACCAATGCATTGAGAACGAGTCTATAGACACTGTAGTTTCAACGAGAGTTATACTACGATCACCGGCAGGTACTCATAGCGCATATGGGGACCTATGATGTTACCACACGTTATGATGTTAATTATGAATTGCTAATAATGATTAAAGTTTATGATGAAATTATGTTTTCAAAATTGATGACAAAAATGTTTATTAAAGAAAAACCTGTGTCTCCATTTTCTGAAATGTTGAGGAATCAGGATGGGACATATGCATACTAATTTTTTTTTCTCCATTTCATGCATTGCATATTTATCATTCTTCATACTTAATTTATCTTTGTGCACATTGGTTATTCAACTTATTAAAATTTAGAGTAAATCTCACCCCTTGTAGGACCACTATCATTCCACTTGGAATGGTAGAAGTTGTGCCAGGTCTCTAGGAGATCGAGTTAGATAGAGCGTTGGATCCAACTAATTGAGGAGGAGCCGGACCTTGAGAGTAGATTGGATTTAATCCTGATGTTTATGGCCCAAGTCGTTCATGCTTTAGATCGCATGAAGATAATGATTTGACTTTAACACTTAGTTGTACTAAGTCTATGCTGTAAATACTAAAGTTGGCTAGGATTAGATGACTAAATGATAAAATTTATCTTATCATTATAAGTTTGAATTTGAATGAATTTAAAATAATTGTTGACTTTATCTTGAACAACATTGAGTTTATCTAGAAGTCTTTAAGGTTGGTTAGATAAGTCAGTAATGTGAAATTCGAATTCAAAAAGATCTGCGATTATCCAGAACAGAAGCTTAACACAGATCAGTAACTACAGAGAAAAATTATCGCGATATGTTCGCAATCTGTCAGGAAACGTACTCGCGATTGAATCTACGTGTCAGCAGAATCCTATTTCAACTGGGACTCTTTCCAGATCTATTATTTAAAGAAATTCGTTTTCATGACTTCAAAAGGAGTTGGATTAAGGATTATTCAGATACATTTTTGTGTGCTTATGAAGGGAAAATTATCTTGATAATTTTCACTTTGTTTTTCACTTATCCTTAAGTGTGATCGTGCTCCAAGTGTAGAGGATCAAGTGATTGGATTTCAGCTCCTAGAGTTCTAGGAGGAAATGCAATATTTGAAGATCGCCAGAGGTTCTGGATGCTACCGCGGTAAAAGACAAACGGGTCGTTTGTCTTGGCAAGTAAGAGAGTCAAGTTGCAAAAGTTTTGTAATTGATGAATACTTGTAATTGATTTTCAAATAATAAAATTGACTTTCTTGGATTTGGCTGCCCCGTAGGGTTTTACCTTTAAAGAGTTGTTTAAAGAGTTTCCCTTCGAAACCAATCATTGTGTTGAACATAGTATTTGATTTATTTCAACAATTCTACTATTGAGATCTAACCAATTTGTTCAAGTAAATTGATAGGTGATTTATTGGAATCGCAGGGGAACTTTGGGAATTTCAATTGGCAACAGAGTGTGGTTCATTCATTCGAGTGTGATCCGTGCCCCTGCAATATGTCATCCTTGACTGCCCCACTGCACTTCAATGGTGAGAATTATGCATATTGGAAAGTACGTGTGCTAGCTTTCCTCAAATCATTGGATGAAAGAGTGTGGCATTCCGTTAAAAAAGGATGGACTAAACCAACAACAAGTATTAACGCTTGGACAAAAGATGAAATCAACAACTGTAACTGGAATAGCAAGGAACTGAATGCTATATTCATGGCTGTATCTCCTGAAGAATTTAAGAGGATATCTATGTGTGAGGTTGCTAAAATAGCATGGGATATTCTGGAGGTTACGCATGAAGGAACAAAAACTGTGAAAAATTCAAAACTACAATTATTAACCTCTAATTTTGAAGAGATTAAGATGTTGGAAGATGAAAGTTTTTATGAGTTTTATGCTAAACTTAATGACATTGTTAATTCCAGGTTTAATATCGGAGAAAAAGTTGAAGATTCAAGAATTGTAAGGAAGATTCTGAGCTCCTTACCTAAAAGATTTTGGCCTAAAGTCACTGCTATTGAATAAAGTAAAGAATTGGATGTAATAAAGGTAGAAGAGCTGGTCGGGTCTTTAGAAACATATGAGTCTTCACTTCCTCAAGCAAGAAAAGGTAAGTCTATTGCCTTAAAAATTATAAAAGAAAATCATGAGGATTCTTCAGATGAAGAAAGTCTAAATAATGAGGAAATAGCCATAATTGCAAGGAAGTTCAGAAAATTCATGTTTAATAAAAAGGATAGTAGTAAACTAAAATGAGGAAAAGAATTTTCTGGTAAGAAAATTGAATCTGAAAATTGGAATAAAAATAAAATTGAAAAAAAGGACAAAGTGAAGTGTCATGAATGTTCGGGGTATGGTCATATAAAAATTGAATGCCCAAATTTCAGAAAAAGTAAAGGAAAAGCATTGAATGTCACACTGAGTGACAGTTCTGAGTCTGAAAATTCATCTTCTGATAATGAAAAATCTTTTATGGCGTTTTCCACTATTGTGAAGGATTTCACTGAAGTTGAACTAACAAAATCTGAAAGTGAAAGTGTTTTTATTGATTCGGATGTAGCACTTGTCGAAGCTGATCAGGATTTAAGCATACAAGAAGCATATAATGATGTATGTGAAGAAGTAGTCAAACTGAAGAAACTCAACAAGAAGCTGTACAATAGACTTACTACTGTGGAGAATGAGAAAAAAATCTCTCGCAGTCACTAAAAATTTCTGATATTGAGATATCCAAATTAAATGATCAAAAGGATGCGCTGGAAAAAGAAGTTGAAAAATTTCAAGACAGCAAGCAAAAGTCAACAACACAGAAATCAGAAGAGATGTTGAGTTTTCAAAAGGTAAGTAATGACAGAACTGGTCTAGGATATACGACTTCAAAAAGGAAAGAAAAACTAGCCTCATCATCCACTGCCAGTACCTTTAAAGGTATAGTTTTTGTTAAAGGAAGTCAAGATAAAAATGTTCAAAATCATCATTTACCTAAACCAGTATATTCAGCAAATCTGCATGATAAATCAGCCACGAGAATGATGAAAGGTAAATATGATGATTAATTTATTCCTACTTGTCCTAATTGTGAAGTTATTGGTCATATAAGACCACATTGTTTTAACTTTTATCAAGTGCAGAAAATGAAAAGTAAAAAAAATACAAAAGGGAGAGGGAAGAGTCTAGAAGATCAAGTTGATGGGATGAATCAACAGATAAACTTCTTAAGAATTAAACTCGGTGAATTAGCTGATTTTTGCTTAAAAAATAAGAGCATTCAAAGTAATAAGAATGAAAAGAACAAGTCAATACCAAAGTTAAAATGGGTGATTAAAGAAAATGCTATGTGCCTTGTTGCTCACACAGCACTTAGATCAATGGAAGACTGCCTATGGTACCTGGATAGTGCATGTCTGGAGATAAATCCTTATTCAAGAAGGTTGAACAAACTGCTGGAGGCACAGTGACTTTTGGAGTTGGGAGCAAAGCTGTTGTAAAAGGGAAAGAGAGTATTGAAATATCTAGTTTACATGTTCTACATAATGTCTTATTTGTTAATGGTTTTAAAGCTAATTTACTCAGCATTAGTTAGTTTTGTGATGATAATCTTTCTGTGTAGTTCTCAAAAGATGAGTGTAATGTATACAATCAAGCTGGAGAATGGATTTTGAAGGGTACTAGAACCTCAGATAATTGCTATGGAGTCTCTTCAAGTTCAAAGTTGAAGTGTCATAGAACCTTATTTGATGAAACTGAATTATGGCATCAACGTCTTGGACACATTAATTTTAGAGATCTATCTAAAATCTCAAAAAGAGAAGATGTAAATGGACTACCCAAAGCCATCAAAGTCAAGAAAATGGTGTGTGGAGCATTTCAAGAAAGAAAACAAACTAGAGCTCAACATCAGAAAATTACTCACATACTTACCTCTCGGCCACTTGAGCTACTGCATATGGATTTGATGGGTCCAACACAAACCGAGAGTCTTGGTGGAAAGAAATATATTATGGTGATTGTGGATGACTTCTCAAGATTTCCATGGACCATTTTATTGAGAGAAAAATCTGAAACTTTTGATTTTGCCAAAAAACTGTTCAAGAAACTACAAATTGAAAATGAAGTTTCTATCTCTAGAATACATAGTGATCATGGTAGAGAGTTTGAAAATACTAATTTCACTAATTTTTGTGATGAACAGGGTATACATCAAGAATTTTCTGCACCCATTACTCCACAACAAAATGGAGTGGTAGAAAGGAAAAATAGAGCAATTCAAGAGATGGCCTGAACCATGTTGAGCAACAAGAAGATGTCATTATACTTTTGGGGAGAAGCTGTAAATACAGCAAATTACATTTTGAATCGAGTGGTTCTAAGACCAGAGAGAACCAATTGAGTGCAAAGTAGGAAAGTTATGAGGTTGGATTTTTTCGCTCGAGTGCTACCTGTGGCAATACCATGACCGTGTAGTATGTATCCCCAACCACAGGCCAATTGGAGGACCCCTTATTTTTACCAATTTGGATTTCCTTAACAGTAAACCAAATGAGTGCAAAGTGCCAAAGTGATGAGGTTGAACTTTTTCAATCACAGGCTTCCCATGGTAATACCATGACCATATAGTATGTATGCCCCATCCTCGGGCCAATCGAAGCAAGTATTATTTTTACCACTCTGCCCTAACTTAGTAGAGAACCAATTTCTTGAAAAGTGACAAAGTTATGAGGTCAGAGTTCTTCGCTCACGTGCTACCTATGGTAATCCCATGACCATATGGTATGTATGCCCAATCCCTGGGGCAATCGGAGCATCTCTTACTTTTACCACATTGCCCTTACTTAGTAGAGAACTAATTGAGTGCAAAGTGCCAAAGTTATGAGGCTGGAGTTTTTCGCTAGCATACTACCTTTGGTAATACCCTGACCATATATGGTATGTACGCCCCATCCTCGGGGCAATCGGAGCACCACTTAGTCTTTCCGGTTTCTCCTTACTTAGTTGACAACCAATTTCGTGCAAAGTGACAATGTTATAAGGTTGGATTTTTTCGCTCGCGTGCTACCTGTGGTAATACCATGACCATGTGGTATGTATTCCCAACCCCAGGCGAATTGGAGCACCTTTTATTTTTACCACTTTGGGTTTCCTTAATAATAAACCAAATGAGTGCACGGAAGCATGGCTTTGGTGACATGATAATTTGAGAGTCTATTTCGATATTTGTAAATGGTTCATAGATTATGTGGAGAGTTCAAAATTATTTTAGGTTTTTAATTATATTATTGAGGTTTTTATATTAGGTGGAGCATTTGAAATTTATTATTTGGTCGTTAATTGCATTATTGAGGTTTATATTTTAGACTTGAAATGGCAGTGTGCGTGAACGTGTATGGCTAGGGAAAATATGGGAGAATTCTATCGATAATATTGGAGGGTTAGAATTTGGAAAATTAGGTTCGACAATTTTGGAATATTAATTAGGTCCAAAAATATGATTGACGTTTGGGGTAGGCATGGAATGGTTGTAGCGGATAAATATTTAGGCTTTGCTTGTGATACTGGCAAATTTCGAGGACGAAATTCTTTTTAAGAGGGAGAGAATGTAACACCCAGACCCAGTCAAGCTCATTTTTTTTTTACAACTTTTTTTTTTCACACATTAACTTCTCCGCACGACTCTTTTCCTATCCACATGCACGTCTACCTCTTTTTATTCTCTAGGGTTTTGGTATCACCCACATAAATTTACACTTTTATCTCATACCTTTGGAAAACCAGCCACAAGAATCTCTCAGCCTCTCCTAGTCCGACGCCCATCCCTCCACCATAAACGACAACCACCCAGGGCCCAAAGCCTCACCGTGCGCCACCACCTCTTTCACGGTCTCAGCCGCAGCAACAAGCCATTACCGTGAGAACGTCCCACTCTTACGTGAATTTCAGCAACCGCGGCAACCATTGCACCACGTTTGGCCACCATTGCCTGCTCACTGCCCAACCTCTTCCCCTCCGTAGCCACTTCTTCTCCTCACTGTGAGACCTTCCCCTCAGCGCAGCCGTGCAACACCCCTAACCACTGGCCAAGCCTGTAACGCAACACTTTTTTTTCCGTGACGCTGTTGCCCTGCCACACAAAGTCATAGACAGCAACTCCTCCGTGCAAACAGTTCACCACCCTCCAGCCCGTCCTCAACACCACGGAAAGCCAACCACTGTCGCCCAACCATTGAAGAAAGAACACCCACGGCATACTCTGTTTTTGACCTTCGAAATAGAGGAAGTTGCTTTCCCCATCGTGTGCAACCAACCTGCCACCCTATGCCGCCAACCTCCTCCTCGACATTGCCGCCGCACAGGAACTAGATTTTAGTAACAAAAAAAAAACGGCTACTAGATTTTCTATCTGTTGAGATCCCCAAGTTAGGTACTAGATTTTCGTAACAAAAAAAAAGCAAGTAAACGGCTACTTCTCAAAGTCTGCATCCTGGTAGCTATTAATAGCAAATATTAGAAGTTTTTTTTTTTTTTTTGTTAGACGGTTATCCATTTTGAAATATAGGAAGCTGAAGAATACTAAAAAAATCTTCCTAAACAGAAGAAAAAAGATTTTGTGAAACAGTTCTTCTACGTATAAGCGGTTTGGGGTACCAAACGTGTACCAATTGCCTAGGTGAACTATTTTGTCAAATAGTATTTAAATAAATAAATAAATAAAAAAGAAGCAAAGAAAAAGAAAGAAGGAAAGAAAGAAGAAAGATGAGGTAAACAAAGACTTGAAGAGAATAGAAAGAGAAGCAGTTTTATCTCCCTTTCTCAATGCAGGCCACTCAATCCTTCATCTCCCCCAAATCTCCTTTAATTTTATATAAAGGCAAAACGATGCATTAGAGCAGTTGGATTCCAATGGACACAAAGACCCAACAGTAATGAATTATGAATTTGGCACTCCTGGGGAAAAAACTCCCTGCTTTTCCTTTTGGACAAACAACTTGGGGCAAATGAGAATGGTTTTATGTTGCGGAACTCATACTTTCTCACTTCCAAATTGGATAGTCTCATTTTTTATTTTCAATGGTCTGTGTTTATTGAAAATTCTAACTGCCTTTTCTCATGAATAAACTTCCCAAGGAGTTGAGAGTGTTGTCCTCTATCCTTTTCGCTCTCGTTGGTTCCACATACTAACTTTTACCAAAATGGAATTTGACAGATGAAAGAATGAGAATCGACATTGCTGAAGTGAAGAGAACGGAGTAGAATGGAGAGAGAGAGAGAGAAGGAAGGCAAATGGGCGAGAATGGAGGAGAAAGTGGGACTAAACGGTGCATTGGTATTTTTTCCTTCACTGAATTAAAATTGAAACACACCGTTTGACAGTACAGTTGTACCTGTTGGTGCGCTTCAGTGCACAAAATTGCTTGAGAGTAGTGTTTTCCTTTGTGAAATCCTATCTCAACAAAGGATCTAAAGATTGCAATAGAAGAATTAACACAGCCTGTGTGTTACAATCCTGCTGCACAATTCACTCAACAAAACTCTCCTATGGTTACACTGTATGCCTATTTATTCGATCATCAAGAGGTGGTGGGAGTAACCGTATAGCAGCCTTTGATATGGAGGGAGATGTCCCACCTTTTTTTATCCTGATATCACTACTAACAATGACAAACAGTTTTATCATGATGAAGACCCTAATGATCATCAGGTCTCACTCTTTTCTTTCTCCTCCATGCATTCATTAGTTTTTTTTTCAACTAAATTTCTCAGTTTTTAAAGTTTGGCCTTTGACCTTCTATATGTTTTTAGAGCTTACCAACTTGTGAGGATAAACAATTAAGTACAAATATCATTAATACAGTTTTTGATTGTTTTTTATGTTCTAGAAACCTGGATGGAGAAAGATTCTATCATATGTAGGTCCTGGATTCCTTGTCTCTTTAGCTTATCTTGACCCAGGCAATTGTGAGTGTGTGTGTGTGTGTGTGTGTGTGTGTGTGTGTTTATTTGAAAAGTTGGCATCATTTGGATATATGGTATCATGTCACAGTGTAGACTGATCTGCAAGCAAGAGCAAGTCATGAATATGAGGTAAATAAAACATAAAAAACAGTGGAGCAAGAACAAGAAAACTAATTAAGTACATGCAAGAAAGCATTTGATAATTAATTCAAGGCATAGAATCTTAATGCTATTCTACTAACTAATAATTAGTAATGGGAAAATCATTTTTCCAATAGAAAAGAAAACTCGGCATTCTAATGGGGTACACGCCCACTTACATAGTGGTCTCCCCACCCAGTGGTCTCACCGCATGGATTTGTTGGCCATAAGATGAATATGGGTGCCGAAAACTGCAATCCTTCATGCCGTTCACTCCAGCCTCTGCCTATAAATTGAAGCTCCCAGCCAGAACCTCAAACACACCAAGGAAGAAGAGAAGAGTGAGAGCCAGAAGAGTTCTGAGAGAAAAGAAGAGAGTTGAGTGGAGTGGAGTGTGATCCTCCTCCTCTGTAATATTTTCTTGTGTTCCACTATTATTAATGAAGCTCTTTTTTGTGGACGTAGGCAGTTGCCGAATTATGTTAAATTCCTGGTGTCACTATGTGCGTGGGTGTGCTATTTTAATTTTACTTTTATTCATTCTGTTGTATTGATTTCCCAACAAGTGGTATCAAAGCGATTGTTGGGAGGAGTTTTTTTTTTTTTTTTTTTTTTTGTGCAGAAAACTCATCTTTAGTGCATTGCTTAGTTTGCAAATTCGAGCATACCACTGTGTTCGTCTCATCGAGACAAAAAGAGCTATGTAAACCAAAGGCTGAATGGACATTGCACATGCTCCCACGTGCCACTTGAAGATCTCAGAGAGAGCCCACTCTCGACATGCTCCCCACGTGCCCAAGAGAGGGTCAAGCGCATCAGATCCACACTCTACACACGCCCCACTCGCCACCTGAAGATCGGAGAGTGAGCCCACTCTCGACACACTCCCCAGGCACCTAGGAGAGGGTCAAGCGCATGAGATCCACGCCCCCACATGCTCCAGACCCTAGAAAGCATATGCCTCACATGCGCCTACGCTTTTTGATGCAGTACACGCCCTGTACCCTTGACAGAGTTCTTGTTTTGGTATTTTGCTCATCCTTGTGCTATCTGAGGCATTCTAGACACAATAGTGCTATCCGTTTTACGATATTCCACCTTGATGAGCCTGTACTTACACTTTGAACTTAGAATCAATTTTAGTCCATGGAGGATTCAGCACCAAGCGCCATGATAAAGCTGACTGCCTCAAACTACAGTCTTTGGAGACCTCGAATAGAGGATCTCTTAAACTATAAAAATCTGTCTGACCCCTTTGAAAATGAAGGAAAAAAGCCAGATGAAGTTACGGATCAGGCGTAGAAAAAGATGCACAAGAAGACTATCAATCAAATAGGCAATGGATTGACCATAGTGTCTTACACCATGTGGCCCAATAGACTAATGCATATGTCCTCTGGAAGAAGTTAGAGGATATGTATCAAGCGAAGACTACTCGAAACAAGACCCTCTTGATGAGATAGCTTGTTAACTTGACGTTGAAGAATGACACCTCTATTGTTGAGCACACTAGCGAGTTGCAAAACCTAGTTAACCAGCTCGGTTCCGTCAAGTTGAATCTTGGCGATGAAGAACAAGCCCTACTACTTCTCAATTCATTACTAGAAAATTGAAAAACGCTGGTGGCCTCTCCCTAAGTAACTCTACTCCAGATGGTAAACTTACCATGACGATGGTTAAGGATGCCCTGTTCAATGAGGAGGCCAGACGTCGTGAGAAGAGAAAAGCCTCAAGGTAATCACAGAGGGAGAAGTAGAGGCAGTAACAGAGGGAAGTCTCAGCCATGTGGAAAGTTCAGTAATAACCAGCAGATGGGTAACATGAAGTGTTACCTTTAGGAGTGTAACCGGTCCGGTCTAGTCCGATTTTGAAAAAAATCTAGGACCGAATCAGTATGTACCGATTTTACATTTTTCAAAACCGATTACTCCCTGGTTACCCTCCTAAACCAATACCTCCAGTTTTACCAGTTTTCGATCATGTCCAGTCCCCTTTTTTGGATTTTTTAAAATGTAAAAAATATATAATAAAGTGTTACTTCTTATGATAAAATGTTATTAATAATTTAATATATATATTTTATGTTTAAAGCATATAATCAATTAAATTTTCATCATTAAGATTAAACTTTTATTTTATAAATTATAATAACATTATCTTATATACAATTATATATTATATATAAAACTTATATATAAAAAATATTTTATGTAATATATATATTTTTCCAACCTGTCCGGTTTGGTCTAGTCCGATCCCAGAAACTACGGAACCGGAACTGGACTGGGTCCGGTCAGTTTTCATAATATAGGAACCGGTTCCGGACCGAACTGGTTCAAAACCAGACCAACGGGTCCTGTTAGGTCCGATCCAGTTTTTCGGTTTAAATTTACACCCCTAGTTACCATTGTGGCAAAGTAGGCCACATGAAGAAAAACTATCGCAAGTTTTTAAGGGAGCAAGGTCAAAGCAGTAAGCTAAAGAAATAAGATAGTGAAAAACACTGGTTGCACCATGGTGTTGAAAGATGTTTGACACATTCCTGACTTTTAGCTCAACCTGATTTCCGGGACAGCCCTTGATCGATAGGGCTATGACAGCTACTTCAGTAAAGGCACTTGGAAGCTGACACAAGGTACCATAGTTGTCGCCCGAGGATACATTTGCGGTACATTGTACACGACCTATGTGTAGATTAGTTCTGATAGCCTAAATTCTGTGGAAGAAAAGGCATCACCGAATCTGTGGCATAAGAGACTTGGACACATGAGCAAGTACCGGAGACAGCATTAAACCCTTGTGAGTACTATTTGTTTGGCAAACAATAGAAAGTCTCATTTAAATCCTTTACAAAGATAGATCAGAGTTGTTGAGACTGGTACAGTCTGATGAATGTGGTCCCATAGAAGAAGAGTCATTGGGAGGTAACAGAATCTATTACTTGATCAACAGATCACTTTCAGCACCACTGGAATTTGAAATTCTTAAGAAGGTGTGATCTGGAAGAGATGTCTCGTACTCACACCTGAGAGTGTTTGGGTGCAAAGCCTTTGCACACATATCCAAGGAGCTCAGATAGAAGCTCGATCTCAAATCAACTCCATGTATCTTCGTTGGATATGGAGATGAAGAATTCGGGTACAAGTTATGGGATTCAGTGACAGAGAATTGTCAGAAGTAGGGACATTGTGTTCCATGAAAACCAACACATAGAAACTGAAGCTTCATCAATGCCAAGAAAGCTTAGTTCCTATACTTCAGGTCTTGCACCATTACAGTTCGCTACATATAATGAGGATATGCAAGAACAGGATCCAGAAGCAGAAGAAGAAGCTCAGGGTATCGAGTAGGGGGAGCAAGAACCCTCTCTACCAGAATATGGTGTACCACTACAAGGGTTATATGGTGAGGAACCTCCTTTGGTTGATAAAGCTCAACCAAGAAGTTCAACAAGAGGCCGCCTATTGATTTCGTTGAGGAGATATTTGGAATCGAACTATATTCTACTTACTGATGAGAGGCAGCCGAAGAGTTTCCAGGAAGTTCAAACTCATGCTGATAGAAGCTTATGGGTGCAGGCCATGCAAGAAGAAATGAGTTCTTTGCAGAAAAATCAAACCTATGAGTTTGTGAAACTTCCTTAAAGAAAGAAAACCCTAAAGAACAAATGGGTGTTTAAGCTGAAGAAAGATGACCAAGGAAAGCTGATAAAGCGCAAGGCCAAATTGGTTGTCAAAGGATTCCAGTAGAAAAAGGGAATCGACTTTAACAAGATAATTTCATCGATGGTAAAGATGATGTCAATACAAGTCATACTCGGATTGATAGCCAGCTTGAATTTGGAACTCGAACAGATGGATGTGAAGATAGCCTTTCTCCATGGAGATTTGGAGGAGGGAATCTATATGGAGTAGCCAAAAGGGTTTGAAGCTCTAGGAAAATATCACTTAATCTGCAAGCTAAAGAAGAGTCATTATGGCCTCAAGCACCGAGGCAATGGTACAAAAAATTCGACTCATTCATGGTGAGTCATAGTTACAAGAGACTTGTTGCAAATCATTATGTCTATATTCGAAGGTTCTAGAATGTCAAGTTTTCATACTCCTTCTTTACATTGATGATATGTTGGTGAGGATAGGTCCATGATTAACAAACAAAAGAAGGAACTATCCAAGTCCTTTGACATGAAGGACTTAAGCTCAGCGCAGCAAATTTTGGGCATGAAGATTGTTCGTGATAGGAAAGCCAAAAGGGTGTGGCTGTCATAACAAAAATATGTTGAACGGGTAATCAGTCGTTTCAACATGGGAGATGTTAAGCCAATTAATACTCCACTAGCTAACCATTTCAAGTTAAGTAAGAGCTCATGTCCCTCTTCAAAGAAAGAGATTGAAGAGATTGAAGAAGTTCCATACTCTTCAGTAGTAGGAAGCCTGATGTATGCAATGGTTTGTACCAAATCAAATATTGCTCATGTTGTAGGCATGGTGAGCAGATTCCTTTCAAATCCAGAAAATGATCATTGGGAAGCAATCAAGTAGATTCTTAGGTACCTGAAAAGAACATTAAAGATGTGCAATAGAGCATTGAGTGATGACCATCCTCAAGCAGTAGAACCACAGTGGGAGGATTTCTAGGCTCTTGAGATTCATTCATGGCGTCGCTTGGATAGTCAAGTTGCTTGTTCCGATGCAGTTGTCACCGCTCGTCGCTGCACAGAACTTACTACCACATAGTACTATACCTCGACTGCAGGACCTACTAGCCGATCCAAAGTTCGACAAGCGCATGGCACTCATCATGGTGATCCTCGTCGCGGTCTTCTTTATCCTCGGCTTTCTCTCCGTCTACATGCGCCAGTGCACAGGCTACCGCAGCCGCCTCCACCACTCCATCCCCGTCAGCAGAAACGACCATCGCTCTAGCATGGTGTGTGGCCTCGACTCGAGCACCAGCAACACCTTCCTGACCATTGTGTACTCCACAGTCAAGGGGCTCATGATTGGCAAGGGCTTGTTGGAGTGTGTCGTGTGCTTGAACAAGTTCGAAGACGAGGAGACGCTCTGTTTGCTCCCCAACTGCAGCCACGTCTTTCATACCGATTGCATCAATGCCTAGTTGGCTCCTCACTCCACGTGCCCCGTTTGTCGAGCCTTTCGGAAATGGAAAATAGAACATATTAAATAAAAGAAAGAGAGAGAGAAAGAAAGTATGACTGATGTCAATTTTGTTTTTATGGCTGTGATTGGGACAGCCTTGGGACTAAACATACTGTTCCACATACCAGTATGGGCTGGAGTTTTGCTGACTGGTTTAAGCACTCTCTTACTCCTTGGTCTGCAGAGAGACATGGAGTAATTCCTTTTTTTTGTCTTCCTTAAAAAGAACATTAATTTATTAATCCATTCAAAGTGGCAGTTATATTGTCTTGATCAACAATTATATATGAAGTTTTTTTTTATTTTGAATTTTATTATCTTCAATCATGTCGACCAGTCTAATCAATGTGATACATAAATTCAGATAACAGCATGACTTGGAAAATAACATTTTTATTGTCATCATATTTTTTTTTAAGCAAAAGGATTAAAAAATCTAAATCTATTATATATAGTTTAATTGAATGATTACCGTCATTAAAAAAAACAAAAAAAAAAATGAATGATTACCGACATACATAGATCCTCTTTAGCTTGTCTCACTCTTATTGAGACCACTGGGAGAGAATCCTTAAAAGAAAATTCAATGAGGTTTATGTAACACTTCCTTGACTTGATTCTACATCATTGGTTTTTGTCTGTATCTGCATGGCTAGATTATACACGTGGGAAGGTTTGGGTAAAGGAATCCTTTATTTTTCGCCTTTTTTATTCGCACATCAAATACACTATTAAAGTAGAAGTCTACCATGTTGATAATATAAAAAAAATATTTATCTTTGATACCGATTACAACGACGCCTAGTTGGCTTCTCACTCCATGTGTCCCGTTTGTCGAGTCAATCTGATCTTAAAACTCGACAAAACCCCATCTATCATGCATATTCCCGATCTCAACAACGATCCGGCCGAACCCGATCGGCTATCCAATACCGACGAGACTCAATTTCGTGTCACTGATAATCATATCATAGAGTTAGATACTCTGAACGTGAATTTAGTAAATCATGCTTAGGGGACCATTCAAAACCTCAACATGAACCTCTCATAGTTCTCGATCGGTTGAACTAGCGAGTGACTCGTCGAGTGTGACTCGGGAAATATTCCGGTAATTCGGAAACCCGATGACCGAGAACGAGGTGGATGGTTCTAATTGGTCTCTTGAGCATGATTTACTAAATTCATGTTCGGAGCATCTAACTCTGTGATGTGATTATCAGAGACACGAGATTGAGTCTCATCGGTATCGAGCAGCCGATCGGGTTCGGCCAGATCGTTGTCGAGATCAGAAATAAGCATAATAGATGGGATTTCACCGGGTTTTAGGATCAAATTGGCCCAACAAACGGGGCACGTGGAGTGAGAAGCCAACCAGGCATCGATGCAATCCATATCAAAGATAAATAAATTTTTTTATATTATCAACATAGTAAACTTCTACTTTAATAGTGTATTTGGTGTGTGAATAAAAAATGCAAGAAATAAAGGATTCCTTTACCTAAACCTTCCCACGTGTATAATCTGGCCATGCAATTACAAACAAAAATCAATGATGTAGAATCAAGGCAAGGAAGTGTTACAGAAATCTCATTGAATTTTCTTTCTAGGATTCTCTCCTAGTAGTCTCAGTAAGAGTGAGACAAGTTAAGAGGATCTATGTATGTCAGTAATCATTCTTTTTTTTTTTTTTTACCGTAATCATTCAATTAAATTATATATAATGAATTCAGATTTTTTAATACTTTTGCTTAAAAAAAATATGATGACAATAAAAATGTTATTTTCGTCATGCTGTTACCTGAATTTATGTATCACATCGATTAGACTGGTTGACATTAATTGAAGATAATAAAATTCAGAATAAAAAATAACTTAATATATAATTGTTGATCAAAACAATATAATTTCCACTTTTAATCGATTAATAAATTAATGTTCCTTTTAAAGGAGGAAAAAAAAAAAAAAAGGATTTACCCCATATCTCTCTGCAGACCAAGAGTAAGCGAGTGCTTAAACCAGTCAGCAAAACTCCAGCCCATACTGGTACGTGGAACAGTATGTTTAGTCCGAAGGTTGTCCCAATCACTGCCATAAAAACAAATTTGACATCAGCCATACTTTCTTTCTTTCTCTCTTTCTTTTATTTAGTATGTTCTGTTTTCCATTTCCGATTGGCCCGACAAATGGGCACGTGGAGTGAGAAGCCAACCAGGCATCGATGCAATCGGTATGAAAGACGTGGCTGCACTTGGGGAGCAAACGCAGCGTCTCCTCGTCTTCGAACTTGTTCAAGCACACGGCACACTCCAGCGAGCCCTTGCCGATGATGAGCCCCTTGACTGTGGAGTACACAATGGTCGGGAAGGTGTTGATGGTGCTCGAGTCGAGGCCACGCACCATGCTACAGCGACGGTCGTTTCCGCCTAAGGGGATGGAGTGGTGGAGGTGGCCGCGGTAGCCTGTGCACTGGCGCATGTAGACGGAGAGAAATCCGAGGACAAAGAAGACCGCGATGAGGATCACCATGATGAGTGCCATGCGCTTGTCGAACTTTGGACAGGCGAGTGGGTCCTGCGGCCGAGGTACAGTACCTAGTGGTGGTAAGTTCTGTGCGGTGGCGAGCGGTGACAACTGCATCGGAACAAGCAGCTCGACTATCCAAGCGACACCATGAATGAGTCTCAAGAGCCCGGAAGTCCTCCCGTTGTGGTTCTGCTGCTCGAGGATGGTCATCACTCATCCGGGTCGAAGCTAGCGAGCGAGAGTAGTGAGTGCAGAGTAGGATCAAAAGTCTACCATGTAAGCACCATCTGAATTCATTTACCTATTTATCTAATGATTCGAATGTTGCTGAAAGAAGGAAGGAAAAGCAAAAAAGGGTGGTAGTTAAGATGCGTTTTGGAGAGACCAAGTGGGAAAGCTGGCGGGGGAAATCATAATTGCTAAAAGCAAGAGAGAGTTTTACAGTATATAGCATATCAATTTCACCCGCTTCTTCTTGGCTTTCCATGAAAAACAGGGAGATTACGGTTGGTATGTATGTTTGACATGGGAAGAGGGGTGAGGCCCCACGGAATCACATGGCATCTAAGTAAGTGGGGCACGGAGAGCACTTGTGGGGAATGAGAGAATTTAAGAGGAAGTTTGCGAGACGTAAGGGAAAGTAGAAACGGGTGAGTGGGGCACGGAGAGCAGTTGTGGGGAATGAGAGAATTTGAGAGGGAGTTTGAGAGACAAAAGGGAAAGTAGAAACGGGGAGGAGAGGAAGTCGGAAGGGAGAAACTGCTACAAATTAAATGCAACGAAAAATTTAATAATTATAAATGAGCAAAATGACCATAATTAGACTCTAGACGGAAGCGAGGAAGAGAACCGAATAATTAGCAATATTGTAGCAATAAGAGGCAATATTGTCTGGATTTTGATTTTCTACGGTTCTTGGCCGAATTCTAATTCCTAGAATGGTATAGAGATATGTACAAGAAAATGACTCCACACATTTAGGCTGCGTTTAGATGTTGAGCTGAACTCAATTCTTTATAAAGAGTAATATTATACACCACACTCTTATCTTATTTTGATCATACTAGGTGGTATGTGGCACAATCATCACCATTAGATAATAAAGAAGCATGTAATAAATGATCATTTAATAGTGATAAATGTGTAACATCATACTTAGTGGGATGAAAGTGGGATAGTAGTATGGTGTATAGAATTTTTCCTTTATAAATAGTAATGAATTGAGTAGTGGAGGAAGTTATGTGGGTCCATCTAAACTGAGTTTAAAATATGTTTGGATGTTAAGATGAGTTTAGTACTTTTTATGAAAATTTGAAAAAGGTTGTGAATCTCACGTATAAAGATGTATTAAGTTGAAAAAGGTTATAGGTTCCCCTTTGGTGCCCTCGTATGCAGTACAATCCCCTCCCTCCTGTGATCTTATATACAGAGAGAGAGATACCGAAAGAAAATGCTTGCTCCACAAAAATATTTTACGAAATCACGAACATTAGAAACTGATGCAATATGATGTATGATGTGATATATATATATATATATATATATAATTCTTTTTATAGTAAATTAAATCAAACATATCACATTAAGTAATTTCAGTTCATAAACTTATTTTTATAAAATCTCTTTATACATGTAATACTTCTAGATTCTAAGTACTTGATAAAAATCTCTATGACCATTGATTGCTGCTGCAGGAGTTTTGTAATGCCCCGTCTCCGAGGGTCCGGAGAGTTAACTCATGTCGCTAAAATTATTTTCCCACCCACATAGCACATAATCAAATTTTTCTCTATCTCACAAACTACTCATTAATTCACATCAAATACTCCAGTATAATTAATCCAAGACAATACAAAGTCTTAATAAAAACATCAACCTCCCAACAATTCATATCATCAGAACACAACAAACTTACTGAATAACAAAATCATCAATACTCATGCAAACCTCCTATACTTAAACCACTATTCTTAACTCCTCTTACCTATGCTCCATATTCTTGATCCTCAACTGGAAATATTCAAATCATCTGAAAATATTATAGATAAGAGGGGGTGAGTTATCAACAACTCAGTAAGCAGAGAACATATACTATCGTGCAAGCATGAGCCTTTTCAGAAAGTTCAGTATGCAGAAACAAAATATTATATTTTTATATGGAGATCTCAGAAACATGTTATCAGAAAATCAGAGCGACTTTTCAATCTTTTCATACTCCAAAAGAGTCAAATATTCATATTTAAAGATCCATTTCATATTAAAAAAAAACACTTTGGCATAACATAATCTGAGCATCATCATCATATCAAAACAGAGCATCTTACAGAGCAGAGACCATATTTCACCCCCGTGGTAGGGTTGTGCTACCCAAGTGGCCAAACCGGGCAAAGATAGAGCTGAAATCTTTCCCTTATTCTTCTCGGAGCCCCGAGTGTACACACAGGAAAGACTATAATAAAACCACCTTGTTTCCAAAGTGGGTGCACTCAGAGACAAAGAAGTTGGTACCAACCCAAACAGAGCAGAGACAGTCAGATACAAAATCAGTACACCATACCAAAGGTTTTCAGATGCCATATCAAAATAAAACAGAGTACCAAAGCATAATCAGATCGTTCTCACATACCGAAAACAAAAGTCAGAGCATCTTTCTAAATCAATGCACAATTTTTCAAATTCTGAATATAACTCTTTTTCAGATTTCAGAGACAACATGACAAAATTTAGCTCATGTCTACACAATGCATGTCAGAAAATATTTTCTTTTTTTCATAAAGAATTCATGAGTAGTGCAAATAAGCAACCGAGGTTGGTTTTTCTCAAGTTCTCATTTCATCACAAAAATATGCAAAGCTTTCCGAAAGTCAACCTCAGTCTCAATAATTCGTGTAAGGTCTAGCATAGGAACTCCGCTTACCTGGAATTCTTAGCTTTTCCAGAATTTTCTTCAAAAATGTCGAGTCGATTATAAATCGTCACCTATAAAAATAATCACATAATTTCCATAAGTTTCCAATCAATCACATATTTCGATATTTAAGCCTAAACTTTTAAAATAACCTATTTTAATTCCTCAAAACTTAAAACCCTCATAATTCCAAAATATATCACCACTTTCTAAAATCATCAATATCCACCGTAACCAACGTCAAATTCAAATCACCAATATTTAAACCCGAAACCGCCAATAAATCTCACATCATAAACCAATCACACAAACAACTCCATAATCCAATCCAACCGACCCCCTTACTCCTCGGACTCAGTTCGACACAACCAACCAATTCACAGTAAATATGAGTTAGCGTAAAATACATTTAAATTTCAAAAGTTCTTTGAGAAAATACTTACAATGCTATAATATAATTTTTGAAGGATCCCAGAAGTGCAAGAAGTGGCAACACAGCTGCAGAACAGTGCAAAATGCACTGTGGCCGTGGGTCTCAAATACCCATTTTTTAACGGAGACAAATCAAGACCCGAAATTGATAGGGTAGGGCTTAGAGAGGTCGGGTGGTGGGTTTGCCGTGGGTGGCGGCGTAGAGGGCGGTTTTAGGCCAAAAATGTCGAAATCGGAGATAAAGATAAATAGGCTTCACCGGTGACGGATCGGAGCTGGGGTTGGGTCCATTGGGTTGCTAGGAGGTCGAGGATGAAGTGGTGAAGAGATGGTGGCAGGAGGTGGTGTGACGGCGGCGCGCAAGCTCAAAGGGTGTCGCGGCTTGGTGTAGTGCGTGGGGGCTATCGGAGGTGCGAGGGAGGCTAAGATTGGTGGGGTGGTGTCACCGGCTGGTGGGGAAGCTGATGGGAGGGGCGGTGTCGCCCACGGCAGCGCAGCGGTGGTGTGCTGGAAGAGGTGATGTGGACGCACGGGGAAGGGGGCTGTCGCGCGCTGGGGGGAAAAAGCAGGGGAAAGAAAAAGAAAATGAGAAGAAAGAAAAGAAAGGAAAAAGAAAAAAGAGAAAAAGAAAAGTGAGAGAAAGAAATGAGGTTCAATCCCCACATCTTGGATCACAAAAATGATCCAACGGAAATGATTTCAAAACAGCATATCAATTAAAATAATTTAAACGTAATGATAAAATGAAAATAAAATTATTTAAATCCAACAATCAATTAAGAACAATTTAAATGCATCACAATAATAAATATTAAGAAAACATCTCAAATAAATTTTCACAATTTAAAGATCATAAAATAAACCATCTAAAAATATCCTATAAATTTAAAACAAGAGAACAAATTTTTGAATTATTAAAAATTATCATTCAATAAAAATACACTAAAATACGGGGTGTTACAAGTTTTTTCTTCCTTTTTCTGCATAAGTATACAAGGAATCTTTTTCAATGATCATAGCATTGGTCCCAACTTACTGAGTAGAGTTTGGCTGGTGAGGAGTGTTAGAATGGTAAATAGAATTAGAATAAGTTTTTGCAATTAAAATATGGTTGGTGTAATATCGTTGTTGCAGGATGCATGTCGATACTTCCTGCAAGAGAGCGGATTCGCATTGTTTGTTGCATTTCTAATCAATGTTGCAGTTGTTTCTGTATCTGGTGTTGTTTGCTCAGCCAACAACCTCACAGATCGTTGCAATGATCTTAACCTTAACTCGACCTCTTTCCTTCTCAATGTTCAAATTCATCAAAATATTGAAGTTGTTTTAAGTACTCCATATGATCAATATTAAGCATAAATTCTTGACAAAAAAAATCTCTTTTTGTTTGGTTGTTTTATGTATGTAGAATGTGTTGGGTCGGTCAAGCTCAACCATTTATGCCATTGCATCACTGGCCTCAGGGCAAAGCTCCACCATCACAGGAACTTATGCAGGGCAATTCATCATGCAGGTGATCTTAAATAATAGTGTACCTAAATATATATTCTCTGTAAGAGTAAATTTGCTATTTAATTTAGTTTTATTTGATTTAATTTGTAGGGTTTTTTGGACCTTAAGATGAAGAAGTGGACTAGGAACCTGATGACTAGGTGCATTGCAATTACACCTAGTCTTATTGTTTCCATTATTGGTGGATCTTCAGGTGCAGGCAGACTCATCATCATAGCATCGGTTTGTAACTCTTAAAACTGTTATCTTTCTAAATGTTGATATCAATTCTCAAATCTATACATATTGCAATAAATTTAACCTGTTTTGCAGATAATTCTCTCATTTGAGCTTCTATTTGCTCTTATCCCTCTCCTCAAATTCAGTAGCAGTACCACCAAGATGGGACCACCAAGAACTCAATATATGTGAGTTGTTTTCTTTTTCTTTTCGAATTCTTTGTCCATTACATTGAGATGAACCACACAAGAACTCAACATATGCTCAGTCTCATTTGTGATGTCTGGTTAATGTAACAAAAACCTCCAAGTGCAAATTTACAAGTATAACATCAAAGCTTTTCATTATGAAAAATGACCATTGTATATGTTTTTGTCATCCTCAATCACGTCTGTTGGCGTGGATCATTTGTCGAAGCATCCGAACAAATATTTATTCATGCAGATTGTAGTGGTCTCATGTGTCCTAGGGCTGGGAATCTTTGGGATCAACATATACTACCTGACCACTGGCTTTGTGGGTTGGCTACTGCACAACCATTTACCAAAGGTTGCAAATGTGTTCGTGGGGATCATAGTTTTCCCCCTAATGGCCATCCACATTCTAGCAGTCATCTACCTAACCTTCCGAAAATACAGTACTGCTATAACATATATTGAACCCACCAAGGATACCCCAGCAGCCCAAAACAATATGGAACATGGCCGATACAGTGCTGATCGGCCAGGATCAGAGCTTGACCGGATCCCTTACAGAGAGGATTTGGCCGACATCCCATTGCCGGAGTAGAGAAGGCCAGTTAATTTAATTTCAAGATCATATACTTCATTCACCAAGTAGCTAGGATCTCCAGACTGTTGCCTTTCTGAAGGAGACATGGCTTCCCTTGCCTGCATTATTTGAAACTTTCTTCCAGTTCATCTACAGCTTTCTTCCTGCTTGTACTTGCCAGAAGAAACAAAAATAAAAGGGTGACTTATTGGTGTGGCAATTTTGATTCTCAGAAAAGATCCAACATTTCTAGAGCATTAGAAACAAGTTGACGAAAGTGATTACATTATGGCATTAGAAACACAATGGGCTTATTTGGTGAATTGTAGTTACACGACATTTAAAATGACCAATAAATACAACTCGACTCAAAACTTCATGCAATTAATTAATGATCTGAATGGTCGCCTACAAGCCAATAGATTAAATGGCGCCACTCTGGTTTACAAAATTCGTTTTTAAGCCAAGAAATAAAAGATTCAAAAGTTTCAGAAAACCGGCAAGCAACCAACAGAGCCAAATACATTTCACGTGCTAGGCTTGGTTCCAACTTATACCAGCAGATTCAATTCCAGCCTCTAACAAAAAACAACTAACAGTAAACAACTAATAACCGCCAGTAACATATTATCAGAAAAAGAATAAAATGGAATAGAAGGGGAGAAAACACGGAGAAAGAGGGAAAAGGCAAAAGTTTAAAAATCTACAAGACTTTGAAATATTTATGATATTATCTCTCTCATTAGTCTCACTGAATTTGAGTAAAATTCTTAAGAGTGAAAGCTTATTTTCTTAAATATCATTCAAAGCAGCCATTCACACTCTTAACAATAGTCATTCTCATTTCGCACTGTTTCCCATTGTTTAACTTGTAACACCCCGGTCCCGCATGAGTCAGAGAATTATTATCTGTCACTTAAAAATATGCCTCCCAACACATCTAAAATCTCTAAAAATTTCATAAACAGTAAACAATCTCATATTTTTCAAATAGACACATTATAAACTCCACAAAGTCATCACTGCAATAATAATAGAAACCAAGGGGTCCACAATTTCCCAGTAGTCTCAACATAACAAACTGATAAATTTTTAAGTCCTACTAAACCAAATACATAAATATATCTAAAAAACATCATAATTCCTTCTTTTAATAGTAGTACCCTAGGGTACCCGACACCCTCTCCTCAACTTAGTCATGCCCACATTTCATATTCCTGGTCCTCAGTTGGACCCCCCACATCAGCTGAAAAATATTATGAAGATAATGGGTGATTTATGAACAACTTAGTAAGCAGAATACGTATACTAGTGTACAAACATGAGAATTTACGGAGTACAGTATGTAGGGCAAAATTTTTTACAGAGTTAGCATGCAGAACAAAACATGTTTTCAAATGTAACAGAACGATGGTTTTAAAAACACATAAAACCCAGAGTACTTTGGCATAACATAACCTGAGCATCATCATCACATCAAAACAAAGTATCTCATAAAGCAAAGATCATGTTTAACCCCTATGGTAGAGTTGTGTTATTCCCTGTGGCCAAACCGGGCAGAGATAAAGGTGAATCTTTCTCTTATTAATCTCGGAGCCCGAATGTGCACACAGGAAAGATCACATAAAATTGCTTTGTTTTCAAAGTGGAGCACTCAAAGATAGAGAAATTAGTACTAGCCCAAATAGAGCAGAGAAGAGACTAAGTCAAATACAAAATCAGCACACCATGCCAAAGGTATTCATATGTCATATCAAAACAAAACAAAGTATCGAAACATATTCAAATCATTCTTACATACTGAAAACAAAAGTCAGAACATATTTATAATCAATGCACAAATTTTTAGAATTTCAATATCGCTTTTTTTCACATTTCAGAGACAGCATGACAAAATAAAGCTCATGCGTACACAATGCATGTCATAAAACATTTTCCCTCTTTCATATAGATTTTATGAGTAATGCAAATAAACGACCGAGATTATTTTTCTCAAGTTCTCATGATTTCATAACAAAACATGCAAAATTTTTAGAAAGCCAACCTCAATTTAAACAATTCGTATAGAACCAAGCACAAGAACCCCACTTATCTGATTCTTGCAATGTATTATCTACGGTAACCTAAATCAGAAAATATTTGTTTACAAGTTAAAATCCACATACTAGTATATAACCTAGCTAACTAGTATCCTACCTTCATAATAAAAGAAAGGAACAAGTTTATAACTATTTTGAAAGAAAAAAAACAAAACAGCTTCCTGCAACATACTACCAAGCCTCCGCAACTCAATCTAACAAAATCAACCCAATAACAACCATAGGACAAAACTGGACAGCCACAATACTACATATTCCCTAACCAATATCAACCTAAAACAGCAATAATATACTTCCAAATAATTTAACCTCCACTCCAACTGTGAGATCCCTAATTACTGCATTTTTAATTAGTTAATTACCTATAATTATTGGCTGTTTTATTTTAATTATTGTTGGCATTTATTTTATGTTAGTATTATTGATGGTTGTTTCATCTTATTTTTAAGTAATTATGTTCTATTTTATTTCATTTCTATTCTTTTCCTTTTGAATTTGGGCCTTTTGTAGTATTTTGTAGTGTTTAAAATTCTGTTGGGCTGTGTGTGTGTGTGTGTGTGTATTAAGGCTCAGCCCGTGTGCCTTGTGAGCCCAGCCCCTAGCCGAGTAAAACGACGCCGTTTCGAGCGTAGCTATAGGAAACACTGTTTTTCAGTTTCTAACCGTATTGGCCGGTACGGCCGATATTTGCGGTACCGGCCGCTGGGCCAATACAGATACCATATACGTTTCGTACCGGCCCAAATATCGGCCACCAGCCGGTACCGGTCATACTGATCTCAATTTCGGCATGTACCGGCCTATATTTCAGCCTTCAATTTTGTTTTTGTTTTTTCATTTTTTCAAACTACAAGCTTATTTTTTGACCCCTAATTCAGACTAGGTTATTTATAATTTATATATATATATGTATTTATATATAATTTATTCATATATAGACTATTATTTTGGAATATAATTTATATATATTTATATATATAATTTATGCATATATCAACTATCCCGAAATGGTACACGAAACGGTACCGGTACTGAAATGTTTCGTTCTAGTGCCTTGATCGGTACGGCTTCCGGTATGGTATTCAAAACATTGGTAGGAAACCCCTTAGGGTTTCATCTCTTCCTCCTTGCGCCGTGCAAGACCTTCTCCTTTCTTCTTCTTTCTTTTTTCTTCTTCCTGCTGCAGACCAACCCATGATGCCGCCCACCTCTTCCAATCAAACCATTGCAATGTAAAGACTCTTCTTCCTCTTCAACTGTCACTGCATCCTTTCATCCCACTCCGAGCCTCCATGGATTTCCATGTGTCGCTTAGCATTTCCATTTTGATGTGTGTTGTCTCCTCGCCGCCATGCCACGTATCTGACGATGCGACATCTTTCCACTCCGGCCTGCACCACCGTCTCTTTTACCCCTAGCCTATGAGCCACGCATTGTTGTCTCCCACTTTCTCCCCTGCAATCGAGCTTTTCTTCTCTTCCATGGCAGTTCGCTACTGCATGTGGATTGCTTCGGAGTGCCACGCAGTGGTCTCGTGGAGATCTCACACCGCCCAAGCCCACCAGTCGCAACTGGTGCTGCGATGACTGAGCCCCTCAACTCGGGCTATAAATAGTTCAAGCTTCTCCTCTCCAAAACCACACCAAAAATCACACCTCCTCCTCTTAATCAAGGTCTCATCGTGTTCCTCACCCTTAAGTTTCCCTTCCCATGGCTTTAAAGAAATTTCCTCCCAATCACCATCGTGAGCCGCCGCAGACAGTCACCTTCCTATGTTTGTGCAACCATTCTCGAGCTCCACACTTCTTTTCCCGTCATCTCCATCCCACAAAACCACCCAACCTGTGAGTTGATGCTTAGCTCCGCCGTGCTCCCCGCTGTAGCAAACCCTCCCACCACCCACTTGCACTTAGACCCAAGTTCCCCTTCACAGAAACGCACATTTAGCCGTTGTTCTACCCTTGTATAGCCGTTGCACCTCCACTTTTGGCGACACCTCTGCATATGCCATCATCCAGAAATTTGCCCAACCGTGTTGTAAGTAATCTTCCGATGCGACTGCTTTGAGATTTGAATAATATTATTACACTAACATTTTTCTGCAGTCTGGTTGGTTGAATTATGCCTTGGGCTAATGAAATGTTGGGAATTGAATTGTAGTTGGGATGGAATTGGGCCTTGGTCCAGAAGTTGAGGATGGGAAAACATGTATAGTTGTGATTGTGAATTGTGAAACTGGATGATTGAGATTGTTGTGTTTTATGCATGTCTGTTGAGTGATCTACCTTGCCATCCAGTATACTGCTTATCATGCATCTTTGCATTTTATGTTTATATAAATGTGCTGGTTGCAACGTGTGGGTGCGTGCGTATCACAACCCTAAGTCAAGACAGGACATTATCTTGTAGGAGCTTATTTGGTTACTCAGAAGCGTAATAAATTGATGTGATGTCCCCTAGGTTGTCTCTGGGCGACAATAGGCTCAAACGAGACGATAACGCTCTCGTTCCAACTCTATGGCCCTCTGCTGGCGGGGCTAGAGAATGCTTGGTCATGTACGTAGTGTTTTTTAATATCGTATTGTGTCAGCCACTGGTCTAGTATAGGTAATACCTTCCACTACAAGAATATTGGGCTTTTGCGACCAATTCATTTCCGTCCATACAAAAATCGACGGTAAAATTTTTTTTTTGTGTCCAATTTTGCTTAGTCACTAGTTTCCGACGTTAAAGGTGATTTTGGGAACAACGAACTGTTATGAGTATTTTGCGACGATATGTTTATTTTTGCGACTATTTATTTCGACGCAATATGATTATAGTGTTTTGGCGACCATATTATTTCCATCCATACTTAAGTGATGCTAATAGATAATATTTTTGCGTCCAAGTTAAAGTTATCGCATATTTCCATCGCGAAAGTTAGATCCAGGAAAACGAACCGTTTCACTTTTTTTTTTTTTTGCGTCCAAATTTGGTCCTTTTTCATAATTTTACTGGACACAAAAAGTTTGCAGCGTGATTTTATCCCCCTGTTGTCCAAGAAGATCATTCCTCTGCTATAGTTTATATACCCTCGTTGGCAGCAAATTCCCCAAATTTACACCAAATTTTTTCTTTGTCCCAAATCTGCTGAACCAAACCAGCGTCTATCATACTAAATTTCTAGTGAAGTCATTTCAATAAATTTTGTGGAAGATCTTCACATCATTCCAATATTTTCCCCAAGTCATTCCATCGTTGATTTTATTTTGAGAAGAATGATCATAGGCAATGGTTCAGAAGATTATTGATCACAAACATATTGAAACGATTACAGGTAGGCCCATGTAATCGATTTCAATTTTTTTTCTCTTTTTAGTGAAGAAAGGAAATACGTACAAGTGCTCAGAAGGTGTTTGCTTAAATGCTTCTTAGAGATAAATTTATTTCACTCACATATCTGTATGGCCTCTGTTTGCCGAAATGCTTCTTAGAGAAATTGTGAGCCTTAATACTTTTGGTTTCATTGCTAGAACTGATTTCCCTTGCTTTATCTACACTCTGTGATTAAATTATAGTTTTTATTTTACACTTAGCTATCATTATTTTCTAGGTTTGAAACTGATTTCCTAGCATCCAAGTTTATATTCGTGTCAGAATAATCTGCGAGTATTTTATCTATTCCAGAGTTGATGTGTGCAAATTGAGGAATTTTGTCCGTGTATCTTCTTGACTAAATCTTGAACGTTACAATCTAAGCCTTTTCAACTGTCTAAGCCTCCTTAATGATCAAGAACTAGAAGGTGAGTGAAGAAACATGGTACAGAGTTGGAATTAGTGTGATGGATTTTGTTTAGAAGTTAATACTCGATGACATTCCAATTTCTGATCATGTCTAATTTTTTACAGATGGACAAAAGTTGGATGAATGTCACCGATAGGTTTAGCTCAAGGGAATATGCCGAAGGGGTTAGAAAGTTTTTGAGAATGGCTCGAGCTCATGCTCATGGAAACAATCGTGTCAAGTGTCCATGTCGTAGATGTCGTAATATGGTGTTCGTACCTATAAGTGAGGTCGAACGACATCTATTTATTACTGGGATAGATCAAAATTATAGGCATTGGATATTTCATGGAGAGCCAGAACCCCTGAACATTAATAGTGATGATGATAATGATAATGTTGACGATTCTTACATCGATGACATAGACGATATGTTAGGTGACATTCATGCTGCTACCACTGTCGGTGTTGATGAAGACATGGCTGCACATATAGCGGGTCCCTCCTCTGTTGAACCCAAACCAACCAGTTTTGAGAAACTGTTGGAAGATGCTCGTCGTCCACTTTACGATGGCTGCACAACATTTTCTAAACTATCATTCACTGTGAAGTTGCTCCACATCAAAATAATTGGTGGGTGGAGTATAAAGTCCTTTGACATGTTGTTTAAACTATTGAAAACTGCTTTTCCCCAATCACTCTTGCCAAACTCTTTCGATAAGGCACGGTCATTGGAGCGAGGCCTCAGATTTAGATACATAAAAATACATGCATGTCCAAATGATTGCATATTATATTGGAAGGAAAATTCCAACAAGCAAGAGTGCCCTAAGTGCAAGGCATCTAGGTGGTTGTCTACCACAACTAAGCAACGACCAGTACCACAAAATGTTATGCATTATTTCCCACTTAAGCCAAGGTTGCAGAGATTATTTATGTCCAAGAAAACTGCAGTATCCATGAGATGGCATCAATCACAAAGGGTGAGGGATGAAAACACTTTGAGGCATCCCGCGGACTCTGAGGTGTGGACCACATTTGATAGAGAGCAACGTTGGTTTGCTAAAGATGCTCGTAATGTCAGACTTGGTCTTGCTAGTGATGGATTCAACCCATTCAATAATATGAGTAAACCATACAGCATTTGGCCAGTGATTCTGGTTCCATATAACTTGCCTCCATGGCTATGTATGAAAGACCCGTTCTTCATGTTGTCTACTTTAATTCCTGGTCTTAAATCACCTGGAAATGAAATTAATGTTTACTTACGCCTTTTAGTTGACGAACTAAATGATTTGTGGCAAAATGGAGTAGATACGTATGATGCGATGGTTGGCCAACGATTTCGATTGCATGCAGCTTTACAGTGGACCATCAATGATTTTTCCGCATATGGTAATCTTTCTGGGTGAAGCACTAAGGGAAAGTTGGCATATCCTTGTTGCAACCTGGATACAGATAGCATGTGGTTGAGACATGGTCGGAAGCATTGCTACATGGGTCATCGTCGCTTCCTACCTTCAAGTCACATATGGAGAACAAAGAAGACAATTTTTAATGGCAAAGAAGATCACCGGATGCCACCTAGACAGTTGTCTGGAGAAGATATAATGCATCAGTTAAATAACATGGCTCAAGTGCATTTTGGCAAAGGTTCTAAAAGAAGAAAACGCACTCCTAAGGAGTTAAATTGGACAAAACATAGTATCTTCTTTGAACTGCCATATTGGGCATCTCTAAAACTTAGGCATAATCTCAATGTGATGCACATTGAAAAGAACATTTTTGACAATGTGTTGGGTACATTGATGAATATTCAAAGTAAAACAAAAGATAATATCAATGCTCGACGAGACTTAGCCGAACTGGGTATAAGAAAAGAGTTACATTTGAAAGAAGATGGTGATCGAGCTGTAATTCCTCATGCCTATTTCCTGCTACATGGAAATGAACGGAAAGAGTTTGGTGCATTGTTGAGTGGAGTTAAATTCCCTGATGGTTTTGCATCTAATATTTCTAGGTGTGTTAATGTTAGTGATTGTAAAATATCTGGTATGAAAAGTCATGATGCCCACATATTCATGCAAAGGCTACTACCAGCAGTAATCGGTGGGTACTTAAGACATGATATACATTTGGCGTTGATGGAACTTAGCATTTTCTTTTGGGGAATTATGTGCACGAACGTGTAAGAAAGATATATTGAAGTGTCTTGAGACTGACATTGTCCTCAATCTTTGCAAAATGGAATAGATATTTCCACCAAGCTTCTTTGACTAATGGTCCACCTAGCTGTCCATTTGCCCCGTGAGTTGGGCCTGGCAGAACCAATTCAATACAGGTGGATGTATCCATTCGAGAGGTACTTGGGCAAATTTAAGCGGTACATACAAAACAAAGCCTACCCAGAAGGATCCATTGCGGAGGCATATATTCATGTAGAATACTTGACATTTGCCTCGATGTATCTGCATGATGTACCAACTAGGTTCATCAATGAGGATCGAAACATTGATATTGGTGCTCAAACAGCCGAAGTAGCTTCCTTCTCAGTTTTTTCACAGAAAGTGCGCCCATTGGGGACTTCAATTCCTACACAACTAGAGAAAAAATTATTTAAGACTGTCAGATGGTACGTCCTCAATAATTGCACAGAAATTGAGCAATACTTGGAGTAAGAACCTTCAACCATACTCATTAATCTTTGATGTCTTATGGAATATTGTGCTTAAATGGCTTTTAACAAAATCATTTTATTATTTTTTTTCCTGTAGGGAGCACTACAACATTCTGAAGGACTAGAGCCTAACTAACATAGAAATGAGGCATGAAACTAAATTTCCTTCGTGGTTCAAAAAACGTGTAAGACGATATTATATCTACCCAAAATTAATTTTTATTATCTGTCTCATACTTATTGGCATATTTTCATCTCATCTTTTGGTTAATATTTTAGATTCAAGCACTTCGTGCTGGGGACCTTGACCAAGTATCTGATGATCTTTATGCAATAGCTTCTGGTCCTGACCCTTGGGTGGCATCATATGCTGGTTGTATAATGAACGGTATAAGGTTTCATACAAAGTATCGTGAAATAAACCATAGAACACAAAATAGTGGTGTGCTAGTTACAAGTGAACACCAATAAACTATGGTAAATTTCTATGGTGTTCTCAATGACATATTGGAGTTGCGGTACATGGGATGGCGACGTGTCTGGTTGTTTAGTTGTGATTGGTTTGATGTTAGTGATACCATTCGGGGGATACATGTTAGTGAACATGTTACAAGTGTCAATATGTCCCGAACTTGGTATAAGGACGATCCTTTTGTACTGGCTTGCCAAGTGTCACAAGTTTTTTACCTCAAAGACACAAACTTACGTGGGTCTTGGCACATTGTATAGAAGATCACATATAGGAATGTCTATGACGTTCCCCAGTTGGAGATAAATGATGACAGAGATGATTCTAGCGAGGGTGATGTATATCAGGAAGAACTGTCTTCTGACATTTATAGAGATGTCGAGTTTGATGAGAATGGCCTTCAGTCCTCATTGCTAAGGCCAGATGTTCTCCCACAAACTGTTCCTGCTACTGAATTAACCGTAGGAAATAATGACATTCTTGACGACCGGGAATTTATAAACGACATCTTGGAGGATTCTACAGATGACAACTCTGATACCATGTCCATTGCTTCCATTGATGATGAAGACTCACTTGGAGACACTGATGTAGAGGCTGAGGATGTGTAAGATTTCGATACACTTTTTATTTATAATATAGCTTCAGGTTGATTATGCATCCAGGTTGTACACCACACTCTTGAAATATCCCAATTATTTTAGCTCGTATTTTGCATACTTGAGCACGTGCCTCTTATTAGATGTTTGAATTTATAACATTGTGGTTATGAGATATTTTCAAAGGTGACATTTGACTGAAACCTCGAGTATGTTGTCCTTTTCTTTCCTAAAAATCCAATATCTTTACTTCCATATTCAGTATAATGAATGGTGTTCCCACTGCACAATATCTTTACTTCCATATCCTATTGTTCACCTAGCTTGCCAGTTATATTATCAAATGAATTTCTTTTGTCAGCAAATTCTTAAGTAATTTATTTCTGATCTATGAAATTTTCATGTAGCATGATACACCCTTTTATCATGTTACTAAACTTAACAAAGAAATTAAAGGGGAGTGGTTTATCCAATTATTGGCTGCTTTGAAGATGAAAAGAAGAAATGAGACTAATCAATTAAATTTCTTTACAGGATGTCTCATACTACTGTTCCCAACAACAATGGTGGATTCTGCATTATACTGGTAGACGTTTGCCATTTTCTTTTGTTGATTACAAATGGCCAGCCTAAGACACTTTGGGGTAAACTAAGTCATGGAGTGGTAGGTTGTGAGGGAATGTAATCAATTCCATGGAAGTTTTTGATCTATTGAATGCTGACCTTGTGTGATGCTATCATACAATCCAAGCTATGTATTTTAACTATAATATTTCCAAATTCTGGTTTGAAGGGTTTATACCAGCGACATTTTATACTTGGTATGATGTACTACTTGTATTTCAGAGATCTATATTTTGTATTGAAGGGTTTACTACGGAGAGATGGAATATTGTAATTTATATGTTCTACTAGTGGTATTTCAGAGGTTTGTATTTACAATGCTGCACCAGATCTATTGTGTGAATTACTGAAAATTGTTGCGGTTAATATGGAACATTATAGCATTTTCACACAAAAGCCATCCCCATGGTGTTATGTCAGTGGTTGAATATAGGTATTGCTTCTCTAGAAATCATAAACGGTTTTTCAAATATTTAAATAGAACTGAAAAAACAGAGGTTCTACCTAACACAACACCTAGAAGGAGGTGAATTGGTGTTGTTCAATTTTTCTGGTCTAATAAAAAAGATTGACAAGCAAGCAATTAAACAATGAAACAAATCACACAAATAATCAACACAAAATGATGTGTTCACGAAGTGGAAACTCATTTGAATAACCGAATCAAAATCTAAAATCACTCTGGGTGTACGACACCACCTCAAATCCACAATATAAACTTTAATTGTTACAATCAAGAAAGAGGAGCTTAAACCTAAGGCAAAATTTGAGTTTTAGAACACTTGCTCGAGCGAAGTCGAGCGAACTTTCGTACTTGAAATTCGCTCGAGCGAGTTATCGAGCCGAATCAAGCGAAGTCTCTAACTTGGATGTAGCTCGAGCGACCTGTCGAGCGTAGTCGAGCAAAGTCTCTGACTTGAATTTAGCTCCAGCGAACTGTCGAGCGTAGTCGAGCGAAGTCTCTGACTTGAATGTAGCTCGAGAGAACTATCAAGCCATGTCGAGCGAAGTCTCTGACTTGATTGTAGCTCGAGCGAACTGTCGAGCCATCTCGAGCGAAGTCTCTGACTTGAATTTCGCTTGATCGAAAGGTCGAGCCATGTCGAGCGAACCTCTGTTTGTGTTCTGCTCAAACCATTTTGGCCCCCTTTTCACTTTACACACTTTAACACTTGTTACAACACAATTTTACAAAGGTTTTCACAAGAATATGCCAACAAACTTATTTTTACATTAACAATCTCCCCCTTTGGCATTTCTGTGACAAAACCTCTAACCTATACATTTGGACCTAATCCTGACACACTCGACTCAGGATTACCAAATACATATAAAGTTACTTGAGATATTTCTGCACACTTGACAAACAGGTAAGCGTACCAAAATATTCACACATGTGTAATCAATATAGTTAAAAGCAAAAATTCAAGTATACACATGACAAGCACACTTTTCATAAAAAATTCTTCATTAAGAAAATATGACATTGAGTTTTAATGAAGCATGTAATACAAATAGTAGATAAAAAAAACTTGTGTTTCACAAAGCAAATTTTCTTTCACTAGTGCTCCCCCTAAAGCATATTATCACTCCCCCTACATATGTGCTCCACTATGCTCCCTCCCCTACATAACACTCCCCCTTTTTGTCACTAAATGCAAGGGGCTCAATCACCACCATTTGACTGGCTTCTATCATCCTTGTTACGGAGGAGCTCCTCAATGTCGTTGAAGCGTTGTGTGACAGTCTGTTGGAAGCCATCAAGACGAGCATCAAGGCGGACCAAATAGTCCAACACCATCTGTAGACTGGGCTCGGTCAATGGGGTTGCGCCTAGAGATGCCGAGGTGGATGGTGAGGAGCTCGAAGGCCGAGAGCTCGACGGTTGAGATGCTAGTGCAGGTGCCAGATGATGCTCAATGTCTAAAGGTTGAGGGGTAAGGTGAGCACGGCTAAGCTGAATGGTCTTACGACCAATAGGAGCCTTGAGTGAAATCCTAGGCTCATGAGGAAGAAGTGAGACAGAGTGAGCCAAGGCAATCCGGGTGATGAGACAAGGAAATGGTAGTCCAGTCCGAACTTTGTTGGACCGGAATGTCTCGACTATGACCCGACAAAGATGACTCCCCAAATCGATGGAGACGTCATTGATCAGGGCATAAAGAAGAAGTGCCCGATCATACCCGAGATCAAAATGATGTGCCGTTGGGTAGAGATTAGTCAGGATGATTCGACTAAGAAGAATGTGGTTAGGTGGAAACAAAACCGTGTACAAGGGTATCCTACCATTCCAGTTACTTGGCCTCCCAGTCAAGCATGAAGCGATGATTGGCATGAGAGGAGCAGGAGTGGTAAGATACAGATAGACCGGGTCGGATACCCGAGGGGCATTTAACAAGTCGGCCACCATGGCAGGGGTTATCCGGAAATGGATGGTTCGGAGACTTACCTCAAAGGAGTCATCATCTGAAATGTCATGGATATTTGAGTAAAACTCCCTCACCAAATCCAAATAAGGATTAGGAAGACCAATGGTCAAGCCAAGCCATTGGCAGGATTCAAAAATGCGGGGCACAATGGTCTCATTTAACTCACCTAAGGAGACCTCACGCTCAATAATAAGGTTGCATGTACCAAAATTCTCATCATAAAGATCCTGAGCTCCTTTATTGTGGAAGTGTGTTTGTGCTGGGGCAGGGGGATCCTGGGCTAGGGTGGGAGTATCCTTACGAGGACGCACACGACGAGACAAGGTTTTAGGCTGTAGACAAAACAATGACCATTAAGATCTAAAATATCCAATACATGTGCATGCCATGTAAAAACCATGTAAATGCAACTAAATTGCCCAATGCATGAGGAAAAAACCATGTAAATGCAACTAAATGGATGATTCAGACTTTTCATCACACACCTAGTGTGCGTGTGTTGCCATGTGTGATTATAGTGCATGCACAACTTCAAAATTATTAGGGCATGAAAACGTATGACTAATGTGCTCAATGCAATACACTAGGTGCAACATGCCCAATGCAAGTGCTATAACTCTAGTAAGCTACAAAATGTGCCATTTTGGTTTGAGAACCCATGTGGAGTGCATGCTACGCAGAACATCACTCAATTGTGAGTGGTGTTCTTCCCACACACTATAACTATTACCAATAGGCATTTACAAACATACCAACCAAGCAATCCCCATTGTTCCACAATGAACATGTACGCATGTTTAAGCTATGGAGAAATGCAATTCAATGTAAATGCAACAAGATGACCCACTTAGGCATTTTATCAAGCACTTGGTGTGCTTGTTTTGTTACACAAAGGTGTAGTGCATGCATAACTCCCGAAATTCCTAAATACAATGGTGAGAGAAACATTCACTACTCCCAATTCACAAACCAACAAAATGCCCAACAAAAAATCCCCATTTCAAAAACCTAAAAACTATTCTCCCATGTAGAAACCGTAGCCCCCATGAAATGGTGTGAAAATCAAAATGAGAATAAAACGGAAATGGTAGAACAAGGGGCTTACCGTGAGTGAGTGAAGTTCAAATGGTGGAGATTCAATGGAGACCACACGAAGAAGAACGAAAAAGAGAGAAAATCGCACGAAGAAGGGGAGAGGAAACGGCGCAGGAAGAGAAAACAGGTCTGAGGGGAAAACAAAACGACACAGGGTTTATGAACTTTTTAAAACGTTCCCGCTCGAGCGGAACTTAGGTTTAGCTCGAGCGAAATCCCAGACTTCTCAAATAATTAGGTTTAATATTTCATTATGTGATCCAAGCATTAATGAAGTCAATTTTGAAGTCTAGAAATCACATCAAAATATGGAAGAGTGGCCTCAATTTTACACGTTTCACACATGTAGTTTGTTCCCTGAATTAAAACGAGAGTTGACAATGTCATTCAGTTTTGCATAAAAGACATCAAATGTCTCATCATCCATCATTCTGAGTTCTTCAAAGTTGGTAGTCAACATTTGAAGCTTAGAGTTCTTCAAACTGTAATAGGTTGTTTCCATCCTCTTACCATGGAAACCCACATTGGTTCATCTATGGATTTGTTAAAAGTTCTCATTCGAACTTTCCAATAGGCATAATTGCTACCATCAGAATATGGTAGCGATGTGAGTGATTGAGACCTATCCATTTTAACCACTACAGCAGGATCACACTTAGGAACTAAATCCTAGCAGAGTGAACCCGCTCTGATACCAATTGAAAAAGCAATTGTTCTACTCAACACAACACCTAGAAGAGATGAATAGGTGTAGTTCAATTTACCTGCAATTAAACAATGAAACAAATCACACAAATAATCAATACAGAGATTTGGGCACGAAGTGGAAACTCATTTGAAGAACCGAATCAAAATTTAAAACCACTCTGGGTGTAAGACACCATCTCAAATCCATCATAGAAACTTTAATTGTTACAGCCAATATAGAGACACTCACAAAACCTTTGTAGTTCCTAAACTTGGCTTGCAACACCACGAGTGCCCCACTCGATCTCTACACGCATGTATAAGTGTCGGAACTCCAGAGATCTATAGCATCCCAAGAGAACCTCTCGATCTCTGTAGCAACAGTAGCTCCGAAAACCTTCCATCGACTCCAATGGACTCAACGGTGTTTTATCTTGAGTGTGATATGGTAGAGGTATCATTTCCAATAGATATTTAACTTTGAATGTGGGGAGAAGTTTCTCTCAAATGCTCTTGGAAAGGGGTTCTATTTTTACTCTGATTTTCCACCCAAAGGGAAGACAAGAAAGTTCCCTTTTATAGTAACCCAAGAAAGAGGCACTTAAAAACCTAAGGAAAAATTAGGTTTTCAGAATATTGGCTCGAGCGAAACGAGCTAACTTTCTGATTTGAATTTCGCTTGAGCGACTTGTCGAGCCGAATCAAGCGAACTCTCTAACTTGAATTTAGCTCGAGTGACTTGTCGAGCCATGTCGGGCAAAGTCTCTAACTTGAATTTAGCTCGAGCGAAATGTTGAGAGTAGTCGTGCGAAGTCTCTGACTTGATTGTAGCTCAAGCGACTTGTCGAGCCATGTCGAGCGAATTCTCTTACTTGAATTTAGCTCGAGCAAAATGTCGAGCGTAGTCGTGCGAAGTCTCTGACTTGATTGTAGCTCGAGCAACTTGTCGACCCATGTCGAGCGAATTCTCTGACTTGAATTTAGCTCGAGCGAAATGTCGAGCGTAGTCATGCGAAGTCTCTGACTTGATTGTAGCTTGAGCGAAATGTCGAGCCATGTCGAGCGTAGTCTCTGACTAGAATTTTGCTCGAGCAAAATGTCGAGCCATGTCGAGCGAACCTCAGATTTGTGTTATGCTCAAGCCGTTTTGACCCATTTTCACTTTACACACTTTAACACTTATTACAACACAATTGTACTGAGTTATTCACAAGAATATGCGAACAAAGTTATTATTACATTAACAAGATGTGTCAAGGCATGAGGGAGACATACATCAATTATTAATTATCAGTAATCACTTAAAATATGTATAAGATTCCTTTTGAATTAATCATTATATTTAATTTGGATTTGCATGATTCTAAGAAGCCATATTAAAAAGTTTTCACCTTAATATCTAATATTTTTTTCAATTAAAAAATTTTCACCATATTAAAAAAGTTTTAACCATGTTAAAAATTTCTAATTATTTTCATGTCATCAAACTTTAATTTTTAATTCTTATGTGTTGAATTGTGCACATGCAAAGTAACAATAGACATAATATTAATAAGAATGAATATTAGGCTATATTAATGAGACTGAATATAACAACAATGAAGAACTCGACCCTAGTTTTTCTTAGAGAGACAAACTTATCTTTCTCTCTAGAAACCCCCTCATCTCTCCTTTAGTGTAGGGGGAGGAGTTTCGGCTCCTCCCTCCTTCCTCCCTCCCTCATCTCTCCTTCCTTTCATCTCTATTTTTTTTACACACTTTTTCATTTTGGGTGTTTTTTCAATCACGGGTATGGAGGAAGGTCGATCTATTGCTCTCTGGCGTCTAGCGACCATCACGAGCCCCACAGCAGGTTTCTCAAGGCGCCGATCCTTCAAATGGGCGAAGAGTTTCGCTGAGCAGAGCAGCACGTGAGCCACGTACATGCGCGACCCAAAGAGAGCGCTATATCCCATTCGCCACCACTCAGGGTCCAAAATATAAGATTTTAGATTTTAGATCTGTAGAGGTTTACGGTATTGGACTATTTATTGGGGAGCTATTAATATTGTAGTTGGCTTGTAATGTATGTTTCAGGTCTAGTTTGTTAATATCTATCATGAATGAATGTAATATGCTTTTTCTCAAAAAAAAAAAAAAAAATAGCATTGAATTGTTTCATTTTCATAATTGAAAAAATAAGTGCTGCAAAAGCACAAAAAAAAATTCATCAAAATTTAACATTTACCTTAATTTACTTCTTAATATTTTCACTACTTGATAAATAATTTGTGCACTGGCAACATCATGGTAGATTTATGAACAGCTCGTGCATGCATGTATGGTAAATTTATTTATAGCAAATAAGATTAATAACTAATTTGCTCAATTAAAAAAATTAAAAAAATTAAAAAACGTGTCAAGCTGAAATTACAAAGTCCATGCATGCTTGACAAACGTGTCAAGAAATTCTACACTAGAAAGTCATTTTGTGTTCCCATTCATTAAATATTCAAGAGCTTTAATAAAAGCTATGCTTTGACTAGTAGTGTATGGACCTAAAAGCTATGCTTTGACTAGTAGTGTATGGACCTAAAAGCTATGCTTTGACTAGTAGTGTATGGACCTAAAGGTGACATTTGCGTGGAGGGAAAATAGTAGACCAGAGGCGGGAACACATTTTCGTGGAGGGAAAACAATTGGACTAGCTAGGGGCTGCAGTGACATTTTCCCTCTCCCTACCGACCCATAGTAGATAAAAATATCTTTAATGCACCTTCCATTTTAGCTTGCTCGTGTCTTGAAGAAATACTGCAATCACGTCCTCTGCTTACAGGAAGGGATTTAGCAAGCTAGCCTCAAGTTCAAAGCGTGGTGCGGCCGGTGGACTTCACAATCGGCAAAGGAAAAAGCTGTATATTTTTGGGTTGATTTATGTTTCTTTCGCATTATATATCCTTCCCTATCCAATACGATTTCGGTAGTAGTTTTTGATAATTACTGCATGCCGACTAGATGCATGTGAGGGATTTTTCCAGCACAAGAAAAACCATGTGGGTTGCTTTACTAGGACAAAACCATGAAGTCAGCAATATATTGATTGTTTGTTGCTGGAGATGTCTTGATGGGGTTTGGGAGATAGTAGGGATGGTAGTTTCCCATATGATTTTTAAGCATATATAAGATTTAATAGTCCATAATATTGCCTCGTTGGGCAAAGGTTCTAGTTTTTTCCTGGCTGATTTCCCATATGATTTTTCTATGTATTTCCATATCTAACATTGTGGTTTGGTCGTATTTTTTTTCCATATGAGACATGGTGGTTAGGCGTATGATTTTTTCATGTACATGCAACTTGGGCAAAGGTTTTAGTTTTTAATTTCTAATCAAGCATAATATTAACTCTTTATGCTTTGAAATAGTTCGAATCATCTTCTTTTATTGGAACATTAGGCAAAGGTTTTAGTTTTAATTTGTAATCAACCATGATATTAACTCTTTATATTTTGAAATAGTTCGAATCATCTTCTTTTATCGCAACATGATGACAATATATTTTGGCCCAGATATGTTGTATTCTTCAACCTAGAAATATAACATAATTATCACACAAACTACAATAAAAATGGTAGAAGCTAAATAAAAGTTGTTGCCTACATGATAAGCATGTTTATCTCAGAAATTATTCAGACATTTTGACATGATTGTATGAATGCAGCATATCTAACTTAAGGGAAAACTTGATTCATAGATCACAATGGTGAGAAGTGTAAGAGGAGGAGTTCGTGGACGAGGGGGAGGCTTTAGGGGCTCTGCGCACAGGGGCCGAGTTATAGAAGATGAGCAATCACCACCAACACATGGACCTAGACTAAGAGACGACAGCCCAAACTTGTCGGAAGACTCTACCCAACCACTAGACGTGGTATTTGAAACCGAGTTTTTGGATCAGATGGAATGTACAGGTAGATTGGCATGTCCTTTAATTATGCATGATAGCAAATCTTATAAAACATCCGAGATTATATTTTTTGTACATATCCAACATGCTAAATGGTTAGTTTTTTGTCTCTGGCTGCCATATATAGAATTGACATGATTTTTCCTGAAATGAGAATATACGTATGATGCAAATAAGACAAATGACTGTGGAGATTATTTTTTTCCATTGATGACAACGTGCTACATGATTAGTTTTTTGTCTGTGGCTACCATATATAGTATTGACATGATTTTTTCTAAAATGAGAATATACGTATGATGCGAATAAGACAAATGACTATGGAGATTATTTTTTTCCATTGATAACAACGTGTTACATGATTAGTTTTTTGTCTGTGGCTGCCATATATAGTATTGACATGAATTTTTCTGAAATGAGAATATACGTATGATTCGAATAAGACAAATGACTGTGGAGATTATTTTTTTCCATTGATAACAACATGCTACATGGATAGTTTTTTGTCTGTGGCTGCCATATATAGTATTGACATGAATTTTTCTGAAATGAGAATTTTAGAATCTGCGAGTAAGACAAAGGGCCGTGGACGGGCAAAGGGGGCCAAGTTTGACATGTTGCGAAAGTTTGGACTGATTAGTGTGATGATCAAGGATGGGGACACTAAGGTATCACGCAAGAATGCAAGTATATTTAGTGGAAGAGTGACATGGATAGTGAAACAGTATGCTGACATGAGTTACGAACATTGGAATGATGTGCCCAAAGTGGAAAAAGAAGAGCTATGTAGTCGCATCCATGTAAGGAACAAATTAATCATGCAGTCCAAGGTTTTAATGTGTTTTCATGTAGAAAGTAGTTTGGCTAATTGATGTATATTTCTATTGTGTTTAGGCCGATTTTGTCATACAATGGGATAAAAAAAAAAAACCATCGGAAGGCCGTTACCGACCAACTACGAAGGAGATTTAACTCTTTCCACTCCGAGTTGCATAAAATATACAAAAGTTATGGAAGTCATAAAATGGCATTAGCAAGAGGAACCGAGTTGGTGGATGAAGCGGTTTGGAGGAAATTATGCATTAAATGGGAGAGTAAAAAGGTCAAGGTAAAGCCAGCTTGTCTTATTTAGAATTTTTAGTTTTCAATGCCTTCCTTAATACAATTAATACAATTCACTATATATTGTAGGTTGTCATTGGAATAAACTTTACCACTTTGGTTTAACCATGCGCTATTAATGATATTTTGGATCAGGCAATGTCATTGAAAAATAAGTTGAATAGGGAACAACTATGTACTAACCATACAGCAGGAAGGAAGTCCTTCATTTGATTACTGGAAGAGAAGGTATTAATTGTGTGCATATTCCAATTAATTAATGAAATTAACTTCTAATAATTACATGGGTTGGTACATATTCAGAAATTTATTAGTTGTTCCTATGATTTTTTTTGTTATTGGTTGTTGTAGATGGAGAGGGTAACAAATTTGGTTGATTTTTATAAAGAGAGCCGATGGTCGTGGAAGAAGGGAAAGTTCGTGACAAATGTGACTGAAGATATCTATGTGAGTAACATCAAACAAACTGCCTCCAGCATCGTTATATTGGATTCTAATTAACTGAGTCAGCTGAGATTTGTACTAGTTTTGTATAATGAATTGTGATTAATACATTATCTTTGATTATTGTGAAAGAACCAAATGGTAAAGTAGTTGAATGCAATGGAACCAGAAGCTCGAACTAAGGAGGCAGCATCAGTTGTCTTCAAGGAGGTGATGGGCAAATCACCTGGATATGCCCGTGATTTGGGTTGGATGGTTGTGTCAGAAACATCAAGAACAACGGGAAATGGTGAAAGTGCAAGTGCATTGTCACAGGATGCTCAGTTTTATAAGGACCAACTTGAAGCACTAAAAGCAAATGTTCAAGGAATTCTGTTAAAACAGGCCGAGTTTGAAAAATTCATGAGGTATTCAATGTCACAGCAGCAATCGCAAGGAGAGTCTCCAAGGGAGACTCAGTTTGCTGCCTAACTTTGGTTATTTTAACTTTTTTGGGTTTTTTGAATTTTGGGAGACAACATATGGCAATATTTTGGTGGTCAGGTAGATAAAGAATGTTAGTGGCTTTGTTTTGGTCATGGATGGGTTTGTCTCAAGATTTTGAAGGATGATTGGTGGATTGTCAGAATGTTGTGATTCAGAATGTGAAGATAAACAAATGTGGTTGCAATGGGCAGTTTTTGAATGTCATTGTACTAGCCATGGAGCATACCTAAGTTGACAGCATTTGGCATACTGGTTGGGTAGCTACATGCCTTTTGAAAGTTGTGGGGCCACTCAAGATAAATAGGTACCTATTCAAATCTAATGAGATAGTATTCAATATAATATTTTGGGCTAGTTGGAATTAAAAATAGTGTTATGTACTGTTGGCTGTTTATTATTGAATACTATTTTGAGTACTACCTACTCTTTCTAAATATATGTACTGCTGGTTGTTTTTTATAACATAAGTTGAAGATTTAGAGTAGCTTAAACATTTGCTCTTGTGATGGTACAAAAAAGTTACCTTCAATCCCTTTAATTGCTTCTTTAACATGAGCCAATTCCATCATAGCTAAACAAATTTCATGCATGCATCTACTTTAGCATGTACTGTAATCAAGCTTGAAGCTGTAAATCATACATTTTTTCTTTCATTTAGAAAAAGCATGTAATAATGGATCAGGGTCAAGGCTCTAAACAAAACCAATACCATTTGAATATTGAACTGATCCCTTGCATCATGTGTATCCTATAATACATATATAGTTTCTTTTTTCGCAAAAAGGAAAAAAAGTACTCAATTTATTATATATATATAACATATATAGGGTTTGAGCCTTAATTTAAAATTTGTAACATTCTTCATCAGCTTTTCCTATTAGCTTCATGTAGCATTCAATTTGGCATGCATCATGTAACATCTACGGCCAAGTTTATTATGTTTTTAATGTTTCGATCGGCCCTGAAAGTCATGCCATTTTAGATCTCCATTTTGTAACACAAACAAAAGAACAGTGCATGCCCTATAAATCACGTACAGGGGCATCAAAGTGATTAAATTCTTTTGCCATATGTTTTTTTACCTTTTTTATTTTTATTTTTCTCTTTGACTTCATAGTGCACACATACGTTTGTGAGTACTAGCTAGTCCTATGATTTCTTGGCTTTGACAATATTCATTACCAAACAAAAATTCACTTGTATATAATGTAGAGAATGTCATAAAATTATACATGATTTAGTGTACATTGCAAAATTCTTGTAGCATATATCTGGCAAGCTTTAATTTCCTGTAGTAGGAGTGCACTACTGATCTTTATTAAACTAGAGGAACAATTTGAAATGACTTTAATTTTGCAATATCTAGATCTGAAGAACTTAGATTTGGATTAAAAAGTTTGGATATAGAGGATCAAACCTTGAAACTATTGGGAAACCATGTAAATAATAGATGTATAAAATAGTAGTGGTACTGGTGGCATGGTGATAGTGTAGACGAAGACAGAAAAAGAAGAAAGGCATAGATGAATAGTTAAAGTAAAATGGTGGTTGGCGAACAAGGTGAATAAAATAGTGTTTTAATGTCCTTTGGATATTTCTCAATTTATTTAATTGTAACAAAAAATCATGTAAGCAGAAAAATATTATTCTACCAATCACAAAGCTGATGGATGATCGAGAAGACACTGGAGCCAAGGTTCTTGGGCAAAATCTGACTATGCTTCCATCAAGAACAATGTAAGAAGTTCTTGTAGTCTGCCACATATATAGTGTGCATAGCACATATTGAAGTTGTCTGCCAAATATGTAGTAGTAAACTTGTGTGTAAGAACATTGTAATTAAGAAGTTGCTTGACTTATATTGTTTAGCTAGGCACATTATATGTAATATATGTCTATATTTTAGTTGACTCATCATGAGCACCAAGGGAAAAAAGCAATACTCAATAGCTTTCTATGCATATATTTCTAGTTCATATGGAATCTGTGTACATATCTTGGTTTTTTTACTTAGCAGGCCAGTAGGATATAATGATTGGTAATTGGATTTTTGTGTTTCCATGTAAACATGTTTACATGTATATTAATCATGTACATGTATCTAGAATGATTTTTTATTTGAAATTTTTTTTTTAAATCATTTCAGATTAATTAATTGAATTTTTTGTATAAATTCAAGGGAAACATTAATGTTTATTTAATCTATTTTATGGATTTAAAGTTCCTTCCCATAGTAAACATTTCAAGCAAATTTATCAACGACCAAAAATTTAAATATGCTATCTTGCTAATAATTTATTTGCGGCCAAACCACATAATTTTAGCGTCCAAAATATACCGAGGATAAACAAATCTTTGCATCCATTTCAAACCATTTATTTCATAACCGTCCAAATGTGTGATGCCAACGCAAATAACTTTTTGCTACACTCTTTCTCAAATTTGCGACAACTTACATAGTTGTTAAAATTCTTTTTGTGACCATACACATGTGCCTGTAATAAGATTTGAATTTTAACGACACCATAACATCGTCGCAAATAGATATTTTGGTCACTGTATCCAACTTCATTTGCGTCATAATATTATGACGCCAATAGTCAACTTATTTGCGTCATTATTGACATTAGACACTAAAGTGATTTTGAGACGTGGATGAAAATCATCATTTACGTCACAATATTTAGCCTTTTGACATCGATTTGAGCTGCCGGTAATGAGAATTGATTTGCGGCTATATGTTTTTACGACACCATATCATCGTTGCCAATAGATAGTTTTGCCACAGCATCCAACATCATTTGCGACTAAAAAATTCTAATTTTGCGTCGTAATATTACGACGCAAATAGTCGAATTATTTGTGACACTTGTGCCATTGGACGCTAAAGTGATTTTGAGACGTGGATGGCGATCATCATTGGCGTCAATATATTTGTCCTTTTGCATCGATTTGAGCTGCCGGGAGTGAGGATTGATTTGTGGCTATACATTTTCGACACCATAACATCGTCGCAAATAGATAATTTTGTTACTGTAACCAAATCATTTGCGACCAAATAAGGAATTTTTGGCGTCGCCATATTATGACACAAATGATATCTTCTAGCGACGTTATTTACAATCGACGCTAAAGTACTTTTGAGAGCTAGTATTATCATCTCCCTTGCGTTGATGAAGAATGGATGGAAATACTTATTTGCGTCATTATAGTTGCCTTTTTGTGTCTAGAGTATGTGACGCTAAAAGTTAGATTTCTTGTAGTGTTCATTTCGTACAGCCCCAAATACTGGGTGTACCAACCTGTACCGACCGGTATTTGCTTTCTCAACCAAAACAAATATTTTTCCCGGTACACATTTTGCAACCTGTTTGGATGATATTTTCACAATTTCAGTAAACATCTAGGGGTTATTTCATACTTTCACACTAACATGTTATTACTTAGGGTTTTGTTTTTTTTTCCAATTCGATTTCATTGTAGTGGCATTTCAGACCTCCGAAGTCCGAATTCTGAAATTTCACCCCTCCGTCAACTCGTGCCCTTCGTCTCGTCGCACGTTGCACTTTGCGCGTCTCCATCAGCTTGTCTCGCAGTCACATCTCCAATCTCCATTGCAGGGAAACAATGGTATGATATTAATATGTATTATGTAGTCTGTGTTGAACATTTATAATTGATAATTTGGTATATAATTTTTTATTTGCAAGCTCCCTCTTTTTTCCTTTTTTATTTGTTTGTTTCTTCCCGAGCATTTTCGTAGGCTCTGTTTTGTGGTCTGAATATCTGGTTGTTAGTGAAGGAAAATTCTGTAAGACGTATTCCTCATTTGTATCTAAATCTGAAATATAAATTTAGTATATCATATATATTTTTTGTAGAAGCCGTAGTTGAAGACATTGTAGGTAAGCTAAAAGTATGCACTATGCAGCTTGTCTAATTTATTTATTTTTCAGTATTGCTTATTGCACTTAACGTATCATTAAAGCTAAGTGTAACTCATAATTGGGAATTATAAAGTTAAGCATGGTTGTTGCTTAGACTAGTTTAAATTCTTTATGTTCTGAAACATTTTGTTACTCTAAGAGTCTAAAGTCTAATGCTTTATTTTGTTATTTGGGTGTTGTTGTTTTTGAATTTTATTTAGGATTCTTTGGTCCAATGGCAACTCCCATATTTTGGTCTACCTTCCTAATTATTTTAGGAACAACTCATGAGCTATGTTGAAATGAGGAAGGGGTCCATTAGCTTTTAATTAGTTGTTCTTTTCTCTTTTAATTAGCTTTTAATTATTTTAGTTCAAATGTTGAATGTTGTTGTTCATCTTTCTAAGTTTCTTACTTCTTTTGAATTTTTTGAATTTTGCTTACTTATAAGTGTTAATTTTTTATACTTTAATAGTTAAAAATGTCTAGTTGTCAATTAACCGATGGTATGACATCAACTTCAATGCTTGCTCCTGTAAGATCAAAAGATCCAGCATGGACCCATGCACATGCAGTGCCAAGAGCAAGAAATAATACTAAATGTTTATATTATAATAAAGTAATTAGAAGTGATGGGACCACTAGGTTGAAACATCATCTAGCTGGGATTCCAGGCAATGTAAAAGCATGTAAAAATGTCTTTGAAGATGTAAAATGGCAAATGAAGGAGTTGTTTGATGAAATGAAAAAAAGTAAAGAGAAGAAAAGAAAAATAAGCTCTGAGATTGGAGGCAATATAGATTTAACATCTGATGTTATTGATGATAGTAATAGTATGGAGGGATAGTCTCAGCTTTCAAAAGGTAAGGGGAGGTCGAAAAAATCTAGAACTGGAAAGTCAGTGGGGGGATTGAGTAGATTTTTTGCTCTAAGAACAACTTATGGGCCCACTCTTCAATTAAGAGTTCTATGTGTTCGAATAAGATGATTGTAAAAATAAAGATGGCTATAGCACGCTGATGGTATGATGCTAACTTGCCTTTCAATGCGGCTCAATCCAAGTTTTATCAACTAGCTATCAATGAGGATTCAATGGCACTTCTTTATATGAGTTGATAGGAAATTTGTTAAAAATGACTGTGAATGAAGGGCCCTTTATATGATTCAAGGGCCCTTCTTTAAAGAAGGTTTGGAATGAGACTAGTTATTCACTAATGGTAGATGGTTGGACAAACCAAAAGCAACAATCAATAATCAACTTTCTAGTTTATTGTCCAAAAAGTACAATGTTCTTGAAGTCTGTTGGTACATCTAGCCTTAGAAAAGATGCTGAAATATTGTTTAATATCTTTGATGAGGTTGTTCAAAAAATTGGAGCTGAGAATCTTGTGTAGTTCATAACGGACAATGATGCAAGTCATAAAGTTGCAGGAAAAAATTTACGGCAGAAGTATGGCTCTTTCTACTGGTCCCCTTGTGCAGCTCATTGCATAGACTTGATGTTGGAGAATTTTCTGATCCAAGACATTTTCCCTTTATTGATGATACTATAAAAAAGGTAAAAAAAGATAATAAAATTCAACTATAACCATGGTTGGGTTTTGGCATTGATGAGAAAAGACTTCACCAAAGGTCATGATTTGTGTCGTCCTGCAATTACAAGGTTTGCGATAAATTTTTTAAGTATCCAATGCTTGCTCTTGTTTAACAAAGAACTCAGACAAATGTTTACTTGTGATAAATAGATTGTATCAAGTCATTCTAAGAGCAACATAGGGAAGGAGATAGCTAGGATTGTTTTAGAAGATAAAGAGTTTTGGGCTCAATGTCAATTTATTGTTAAAATTAGTGAGCCTTTGGTTCGTGTATGTTGCAATGAAATGAGACACTTGTATGAGAAGCCTGCAGTGGGATACTTGTATGATGCAATGGAAAGAGCCGAAGAGAACATAAAAGCAAGATGCAATAACAAAGTGTATTCAGTCCATTCACCAGGATCATTGATTCTAGATAGGATAAGCAGCTTCATAGTTCATTACATGTGGCAGGTCATTTTCTTAATCCTGGAATTTACTATAACCTCAGTTTTAAAAATAAAAATGATGTTGTGAGAGACTTCAACAGCTGTGTTATGAAGATGGAACTTGATCCCGATAATCAAGACAAGATCATTACAGAACTTGACTTGTATAAGAATGCAATATGTGAGCTTGAGCATTCTTTAGCAATCTGCCAGCGTGATAAGATTAATCCAGATATTATCATTTATCAATATCATTTGTTAAATAGTGTGACTTTGTACTTTAAATTTTATATTATTTTATTTTTACTTGCATTTAATTAATAATTTATAATTACATTATTGTTATATTTGCATGATGGACCCAATTTAGTTGTAAGGTGCCAACACTTCAAAGGTTTGTTGTTCGAGTACTAAGTCAATGATGTAATGTAACTGGACGTGAGAGAAACTGGAGCACATTTGATTTTATTCATTCGAATAAGAGAAATAAATTAGTACATAAACGTTTGAATGATTTAGCGTTCATTTGTTATAACTTGAAGCTGCGAGAGGTAGGTTTTTTTAATACTAATGTTTTTCACTGTTGAAAAATATATAATATTTTCACTTATGTTTGATTTTATTTTGATAGAAGCATAAAAAATGGAAGAAATGCTTTAGATCCAATCAATTTTGAAAACATTGACTTGATAAAAGAATCGATAGGTGAAGAATCTGATCTTCTTGATGGAGAAGATTTGGATTGGGCAAGTATTGAGAAGCCATTAGCCTTACTAAATGAGGAAGACGATAATAATGTTGGTGTTGATATTGATGACGGTGGTGACATTGATGAAAATATTTTGATTAACATGTCGAGTCCTGATCCTTATTGTCTTTTTTATGAGGATGAGTGATTTTATTTTAATGGTTGGATTAAGAACTAATTTAATTTTACAAGTATGTTTGTTGTAACTTTTTTTTTTTTTTTTTTTTGATATGATGTTTGTTATAACTTAAAACTTAAGAACTTATGTTAGTTGTAACTTAAAACTTAAGATTTGTATTGAGAAGTATTGAATTTATGACTTATTTTGTTGTTATATATAATTTATCTAGGTATAAACTAATCTGAAATGGTACACGAAACAATATCGGTATCGAAATATTTCATTTCAGTGCCTTGACCAGTGCGGCCTCTGGTACGGTATTCAAAACTTTACATGTACGCACCAGGCGCAGAGCTAGGCATTACTCGTTATGAAGTCACATGCACAAACGTTACCTGTAGTGTGACAATGAGAATCAAGTTGTGTACGTTGTGCAGCTTGTGACGATGAGCGCACAAAATTTTAAAAGAAAGGAAAAAGAATTAACACGCGATTCATGCAGTGTAGATAAAATATAGGGAGGCTGAGTAGATTTTCTTTTTCTTCTTTTTGGAGGGATTGTTGGTTAGAGGATGGCCCCTTTGTGAGTCTACCCATCACGAACCTTCCTAACATTAGAGTGAATGATCTTAAATTAAAAAATGCTTGGGATATTGACCTTCTTCAAAGCTTATTGGGTGTGGAGCAAGCGGAGGTCATCCTCCGAACCCTCGGTAGAGCAAGAGAAGGAGTGAATATTTTGTTGTGGAAAGGCATCTCGAATGGAGATTTTACCACTAAAAGTGCTTGGGACATTGTACATGTGAGATCTCCAAAGCTTCAATGGACAAATTGGGTTTGGCACTCTTGTTTGCCAAAAAATTATTTCAGTTATGATATTGAAAGCTTTTAATCATGCTCTAAGTGTAGATGATCAGGTAAAAAATCTTGGTATCCCACTTGTCTCTAAATGTGATTGTTGCATGCATGGAGGATATGAAGATCAAAATCATGTATTGGCTGCGGGTGAGCTTGCTAGGGAAATATGGGAAAAAGCTAGCATGCTTGTGGGCATCCCCTATATTCCTAGACGAGGCTGGCAAGATATTATTGCATTGTGGTTTCAAAAGGCTACAAAAAGGTCACAGATGGGGTAGTTGTTGGGTTTAATTCCATTCATCGTCACCTGGAGGCTTTGGTTGCATTGGTGTACATGCCGCATGGAGGGGATATGTAACACCCCGTATTTTTAGTACATTTTTAATTGAAGGATTATTTGTTATTAATTTAAAAATTGATTCCCTTGTTTTAAATTTTCAGATTTTAGTGGGTTTATTTTTATGATTTTTAATTTGTGAAAATTAAATTTGACATGTTTCCTTAATATTAATTATTGTTATGCATTTAAATTTCTTTTCATATTAAATTAACTTGTTGTTGGATTTAATTATTTATTTTCATTTTAATCACTACGTTTGAATTATTTTATTTTATTTGCTGTTTTGAAATCGTTTCCGTTGGATCATTTTCGTGAACCAAGATGTGAGGATTGGACCTCATTTCTTTCCCTCCATTTTCTCTTTCCTCTCTTTTTCTCTTCTTCTTTCTTTTCCTTTTCTTCTTTTTTTCTTCTCCTTCCAGTTCTCTCCCACGCGACGCCAGCCTCCCTCTCTCTCCTGTGCGTTGCTTCTCCTCCACCCAGCCCACCGCCGTGCGCCACCGTCCGGCGTCACCGCCCAGACCACGACCTTCCACACCCATCGGCGACCTCCCCCTCCGGTTTTCAGCTCCTCACTTGCTGCCATTCTCCTCCACGCACGGCTTAAAGCCGCGGCGTTCTCTTCGCTACAGCGCCGTCGTCGCGCTGCCGTGGCCGGCACCGCCTAGCCCATCGTCTTCCCCTCCCCCCGGCGACCACTTCCCTTCAGTTGCAACCTCCCTCGCACCGCCGTTAGCCACCACGAGCTCCTCAAAGCCGCGGCATTCCTTGCGCCGTTGCGCCGCCGCCGCGCCACCTCCGGCCACCATTTCTTCACCACTTCATCCTCGACCTCCTAGCAACCCAATGCACCTAACCCGAGCTCCGATCTGCCACCGGTAAAGCACATCCAACTCCATTTCCGTTTTGGATATTTTTGCACTTCAACCACCCTCTACGCCGCCACCCACTGCCAACCACCACCACCACTAGCTTCACCGACATCCCTAAGCCCTACCCTATCAATTTTGGATCTTGGTTTGTCTCCGTTTAAAAGTGGATTTTTGAGACCCACGGCCACAGTGTATTTTGCACTGTTACGTTACTGTGCCGCCACTTCTAGCACCTCTGTAATCTTTCAAAAATTATATTATAGCATTGTAAGTATTTTCCCAAAGAACTTTCGTGATTTAAATGTATTTTTGTACTAACTCATTTTATCTGTGAACTGATTGGTTATACCAGACTGAGTCCAAGGAGTAAGGGGGTCGGTTGGATTGGATTATGGAGTTGTTTGTGTGATTGGTTTATGATGTGAGATTTATTAGCGATTTCGGGTTTAAATATTGGTGTTTTGAGTTTGATGTTGGTTACGGTGAATATTGATGATTTTAGAAGTGGTGATATATTTTGGAATTATGAAGGTTTTAAGTTTTGAGGAATTAAAATAGGATATTTAGAAGTTTAGGCTTAAATATCAAAATATGTGATTGATTGGAAACTTACAGAAATTACGTGATTATTTTATAGGTGACGATTTATAGTCGACTCGACATTTTTGAGGAAAATTCTGGAAAAGCTAAGAATTTCAGGTAAGCGGGGTTCCTATGCTAGGTTTTATACGAATTATTGAGATTGAGGTTGACCTTCTGAAAACTTTACATATTTTGTGATGAAATAAAAACTTGAGAAAAACCAACCTCGGTCATTTATTTGCATCACTTATGAAATCTGTACGGAAAAGAGAAAATATTTTTCTGACATGCATTGTGTAGAGATCAGCAATATTTGACATGTTTCAGAAATATACAAGAGTGAAATATGATATCATTGAGATATTTTTTTATACATGTGATATGAAATGATATGGATATGATAAACCTTTGGCATACTTATATGTTCTGGATCTGATTCTGAATATGGTTCTGATATGATGATACTGGTTCACGTGATATGGTTGGTACCACCATGATATGATATGATATGAGTGCACCCACTTTGGAAACAAAGTGGTATTTTTACGTGTTCTTTCCTGTGTGCACACTCGGGACTCCGAGATTGAAAAATGAGAAGTTCACCATATGATACTGCCTGGTTTGGCCACCGGGGATAGCGCAACCCTACCAGGGGGGTTAAACATGGTATATAATATGATACGATATGACATGATATGATAAGATGAAGATGTTCAGTTATGTTATGCCAAAGCGTTTTTTAATATGAAACGGATCTTTGAATATGAACAGTTGGTTTTCGAATATGAAAATGGTTTTTGAATGCCAAAAAGGTCTTTGATTATGAAACGGATCTTTGAATATAAACAGTTGGATGTTGAATATGAAAATGGTCTTTGAATATGGAAAGTGTTTTTAAATATGAACAGTTAATTTTTGAGTCTAAAAAGTCTTAAAAGTCGCTCTGATTTTCTGATAACATGTTTATGAGATCTGCATATAAAAATATAATATTTTGT